>JANHFO010005935.1:156316-169769 GCA_032468095.1 Pareas carinatus | reverse complement strand
TAAGGGCCCCCCAAGAAGCGGGTTTCAGGCGTGAGAGGCAGAGCTCGCTCTCCCACGTCCTGTTGCCTCCAGGACCGGAAGCTGTCTCCTTGCAGAGTTCACTTTTGTTGTGCCTCGGCCCCCATCAGGGGTTCAGTTGCAGGATGAGGACTCAGATAATGAATTGGTGGGTGAGGGGCCCTCTGTCCTGGCTGTTCTACCCCTGGCCCATCCACCCTCCCCCACAGCTGTCTTGCCAGTTTTGTTAGAGGAGGAGGAGAATGAGCAGACAACAGCTGGGAACAATCAGCAAAGCAATGAGCCAGATGCTGGCATGGAGCCAGAGGCTGCAGCAGCTGAAGAAAATGTATTAGATGCCAGAATGCACAGGACATTATGCCGAGAGGCTCAGAGAGAGACTACAGTCCAATCTGTTGGGAATCGCCAGAGGCAGACAGCCCCCACCCTCTATGGAGGCTTAAAACAGTTGTTAGTTCCATCAACTGCTTGATTGTGGCTTCTGCTTCGAATTTCTGATTCTTGAGTTCAGTGTAAATCTGACTCGGCTTTTCTGACTTTGGATGAACCCTGACTCAGCATTTCTGTGACTTGGACTTCGGATTCAGCAATTCTGACTCCTGTTTGAACCTGTTTGGCATCTCTGTGTTCCTGACCCTAGCCTGGCTTTGAATCTGCATTCCTGTTTGACCTGGTTTGGGCTTTGTGCATTTCTGGCTCTTGATCCCCGGACTGAACATTGACCACCGTTTAAAGGCCAGGTAAATGAAATAATTAACCCTTTCCTGGTACATTGTTCCATCTGGCCCCTTTGTCCAGAACATGTTTCCAACCGATTAGGAGAAAGGGAAAACACAGACATCTGCACAGCACTTCATCACCATTCTTGTCTTTTCTTGCTGCAAAACAGCCAATTTCTGTGCTTTCTCATCAAACTGAGTAAAGAAAAAAGTGTCCTCTTCTGCTTAACTTGAAGTTATAGCAAAATGCTTAGAAACTATGCAAGCTGTCATAGTATCTGGACTTCAGCCAGGAGTGGGGAGACCCCTTAACTACTATTCATATGTAACAGCTTGCTTCTGATTCAACACAAGAGGGGACAGTCTCGTGAGGTATTTTTTGTTCTTCTAGGAAAAATGAGATGTTCTGAAAAATTTTATATCTGTCCTCTTGCCATAAAATGATTAGATTCCAAACACCCTGAGCAAGAACTCTGTCTTCCAGGTTTTTTTTTTACTATTAATCCTGAAACAAGTATAATCCAAACCTCTGAAGAACAGGCAATGTTCTATAAGATGGGGCCATTACAGAAAAACACTGTCTTAGGGTTCTTTGTCCCCTTCAAAATACAATTGTGGGCACCCAAATTTCACCATTTTGGAAGAGTGTACTAGATGGGTCAGTGCCACCTTGAGTCTAGGAGGTGAGATGCATTTCATAACTGGACGATAGCAATTCAAGGATTAAATTTGCTAAAATGGAACAGGAGAAAGAAAAGGAGTTGCCAGCAATTTAAGGATACTGTAGAGAGCACCAGAGTTAAAAAACAGAGTGAAACAAACAGCAGTACTATTGTGTTGGTGTCTAATATTGTCTCCTCACCCAAGGACACAATGTGATCAATGCCGAGAACAAATATCAATGCTGAGAACAAATATAAAAAAGCAGGTTTTTTTATACTCAGAATCATTGCGTGTAGGATTCCATGATGGAAAGCTGATGGCAAAAGGATCTCAAGGAGGACTGACATTCCTAAAAGTAGAGACAGTTTACAACATAATACTAGAAGACAATTCCTGATCATAATTTAACAACTAAACCAGCCACCTACCGATATGGAGCACTTCCTTTCACCGAATGACTGAGAATTCAACGGAGGTGAATTCTTATGTTCAGCAGAAAGTAGGACTCAATCTAAATGCTTTCTTCCAACTTTTAAAAACAAAATCAAATTTGGAAAGCTAAAAATCAAAACACTATCATAAAACAAACTATTTGGAAATATATTTGCTTATCTAGTAAATTAAATGTTCATTGGTGGAAAAAAAAACCTTTCTTCTATTTGTGTTTTAGTCATCCCTATGGTAGCTACCCAATCACCTTGAGAATGTTAATTTTCAAGATAAAGAACTGGGTATAATGCCAACCACTATGGAGTGGAAAGATTTAAGGATCCTCAGTGAGTTCTTAGTAAGAACTTTCAATGT
This sequence comes from Pareas carinatus, assembly GCA_032468095.1. NCBI lineage: Eukaryota > Metazoa > Chordata > Lepidosauria > Squamata > Pareidae > Pareas > Pareas carinatus. Next base: position 167,565 of record JANHFO010005935.1, on the reverse strand, counting down.
AATGCCCATGCAAGATTAGATAGAACATTAACTGATTTTTGTGGGGAAACATGCTGGCACTGGCTGGATTCACTCTACTGCACCTATGCCATTGTTTTCTCACTGAAATGGTACTCATTTACCCACTCCCATGTAACATGCTTTTGAACTGCTAGGTCAGCAGAAGCTGAGGTAAATGACAGGAGCTTACTCCGTCATGCAATGTTAGGGCTCGAACCACTGGAGTACAGACCTTCTCCAGCCTCATTAAACCATTGGGTCTCTATTCAGATGCTATAATAAACTACTTTAGAAATGGTTCAGCTAGTGACTGCAAACTGAAGGTTTTGGAGAGAGCTATTAGAATCATAAAATAAGGAAACATTTATGAGGTTTTCTAATATATATTTTAGAGTTCCATTTGTATGTTTTCCTGTTCTATCACCTCCACTTTCCCTTGTGAGTCAAGGTGATATAGTAGTAGGCAGGCTGAGGTTCAGGTTTTACCTCAGGCATGGAAGACAGCTATGTGACTCTGGGATACGCCACACACACAATCTATTTCTCATGGTAGCTGTGGCAAAAGTGAGATGCAGGAACGCTATAGATGCTATCTTGAGTTCCGCAAGGATATACTGTATACTTTTTTTTAAAAAAAAGGAATTGCTCTCTCAACTGTTTTCAATAGTTGTCTACACCAGACTGATTTTTATAATTCTTATAACTGATAAAGCTGATATATTGCCTGACGTCTTACCTGCTGGATCTTAGAAATTATTAGCTTAATAACTAGCCCTGACCCACATAATGAAGCCATCCAACTACTATTATTTACTGTTTGTTTTATTTTGTATGTGTACATTTCTGTGACCCCATAAAAACAATAATCTGACTTGAACATGTAAAAACAAAACAAAAAAGAAGAGTTAAAAAAAGGATGGAAATTTGATTAAGCCTGACACTTGTGCTGGAGTTATAGGGAAATTCAACCCTCGTTTTGTATTGTAAAGATTTCTCAGTTGTCATTGATCTCTGTGCCAAAAATAAATGAGTTGATTTCCCTGCCTTTGGAACAACTAAAAGGTCACAAACAGGTTTGTCCCTGACCCAGAACTCATTAAGGGCTGTTCTTCCAGCACAAAGCTACTACAGACACCAAACTTTATCCATCAAACTTTCTCCTCTGACTAATTCTAGGGGAGCCTTCAGAATTTGGCTTTTAAATGTAAGCTGGTTCTTATTTTCAAACTTCCCTGCACTAATGGATATGCTCTGCAAGAAGCTCTGACCAGGATCGTACCATAGTGAGATGGGAAAGAACAAAAGCTGATTGCTCTTCCATCACTGTGACTGGTGTTTTCTTCTAAAATTCTTCTGTCCAAGACAGATTTTTTATTTTCATTCCTACATGCCATCAGGTCATAAACATTTTCAATATTTAGATTTCCCCCCAATTATGTTTCTCTGTCAAAGTATAAGAAACACACACACATGTACACAGATACAGAGACATATATCCCAACCCTCAAGCTGAATATTAATGGACAGATTAAAAAAAATAATGCAAAGTCATTTTTGCTGAGCAGGTTACCAAAATGCATGAGGTGTCATGAAGCAGGTTTTGAACTATTGTACTGTAAGGCTTTGTTTCTCTTTTTTATGTTTAGGGATCGAGTGAAAACAGTCCTGGACATAATTTTCTCTCTTTCTTTGTGGGAACATATAGTGGACAGAAAGCAGAATGCCTTCCTTGAAGGGTGGTGGAGACAATGTGGCATCTCATTAAGGACATGAGCTCAATCCCACTGAGAACAGGGGTTAGCTTCCTGGTAGCATCAGTAGACTGTTCAAACCAAGCCATTGTAGCTACATTCCTTGATTGGTTGTAAAATTGATCAGAGTGCTTCACAATTCTTTCCTTGCTGACACTTCGAAAGCTGCGTTACATGATTATGCTACGTCATTTGTAGCTCTTTTCAACTTTCAATGATGCAGTGTTGAGGTCCAAAGGGAGGAGATAGGCAACCAATTCCAGTTTAGGAACCCGGAGGCCCTCTTTGCAGTACCCTGTTGAAGACTGTGAGAGATTTGAAGGCAGGCTGACACTATGGCTGAAACGCTTTAGTTCCCTAGTTTTGGTTCCAACCCACTGGTCAACCAAAGCAAGTAGAAGCAAAAAGCCAGGAAGCCAGTGCCCAGGAGATCTCCCAAGGCAGTGAGGTAGGGGATGGAATAATTGTCAGGATCCAGACCCTTTCTCCACATTAGTCGCACAGTGATGTCAGCCAAGTAGAGGAGAATTCCCACCTGCAAGTGAGAAACAAAACAAGTGCGGCAGTCACCAACATGCAACGTGTCACGATATCTTAATACTGCCATCTATTCTATCAGCTGCAGTAGCTGAAAGTGCAAACACACTACAGTTGAGACAAAATCTCCTTCCTCCTTTTCATTTCTTTCCTCTGTTTACAAGAAATAAAATATGTATCTGTATAATTTGGCATATTGGGATTCTGTAATGATATATGGAAAGGCCTTGGGAATCAGGGTGTAGAGATGCTGCTTAGGGAATGGTCAGGGAAGAGTTAGCGTAGTCTACAGCTGGATAGTGAGCATAGGAGGCTTACAAGGGATGCTCCGTAGTTTCCTGGCTTCTAAAAGAAATAGGAGAGTTTTGCTTTCAGACTTGCAAGATCACATTAAGGTAGCTTTGCAATAAAGAAGAATTAGCTTATCTGGTTGTGTTTCCTGTTATTTGGTAAGTCTGATAGATATGTCAGTCCAAGTGCTGTCTTGATTAGAATTTCTACATATATTATAGAAAACAGAGTTGGAAGGGACCTTGGAGGTCTTCTAGTCCAACTCCCTGCTCAGGCTGGAAGCCCTACACCATTTCAGACAAACAGTTGTCAGATCTCTTCTTAAAAACATCCAGTGTTGAAACATTCACAACTTCCAGAGGCAAGCTGTTCCACTGATCAATTGTTCTGTCAGGAAATTTCTCCTTATTTCTAGGTTGCTTCTCTCCTCAATTAGTTTCCATCCATTGCTCCTTGTCCTGCCTTCAGGTGCTTTGGAGAAGAGCTTGACTCCCTTTTCTTTGTGGGAACCCCTGAAATATTGGAACACTGCTATCATGCCACCTAGTTCTTCATTAAAATAGACATACCCAATTCCAGCAACCCTTCTTTAGGTTTTAACCTTCAGTCCTCTAATCATCTTTGTCGTTCTTGTCTGCAATCTTTCAAGAGTCTCAACATCTTTTTTACATCATGGCAACCAAAACATGATGCAGTATCCAAGTGTGGTCTTACCAAGTCATTATAAACCTATACTAACATTTCACATGATCTTGATTCTCTCCCTGTGTTAATGCAGCTTAGGACAGTGTTGTCCTTTTTGGCAGCTGCAGCACATTGCTGGCTCATATTTAAGTGATGATGCACTAGACGCTCAAGATCCCTCTCACTGTTACTACTTGTGAGCCAAGTACCACCTATACTTTACCTGTGCCTTTGTTTTTTTTGCCTAAATGCAAAACCTTGCTTTTTCACCATTGAATTACATCTCAGCTACTACTCTTTTGCACCCACCCACATTGTCTCCCAAGTTCCTGCTGCACCAGTAAGCATAGCAGTAAACAGACCATGACTGTAATCATGGCTTTCTGTATCATAGCAATGCCTTGAAGCCAAAGGAAGAGCAATTCTCATACGATTTACAGATTTGTTTGTCAAGCAGAAGAACAGGGCAATCAGACACCGGAGGACAGTAGCAATCCTCATTTAGGTACTGTTTTCCTTTGGGTGGACATATATGTAAAAGTGATCCTCTGAGGGTGAAATGTAGGCAAAGTGTTCCATATGGAAAAGAGAGGCCTTGGGGTGATGTTAATGGATACAAATAAAAATAAGTTATGGCCATATCCAAAGCGAAATCCCAAATTCTGAAGGTCAGTTTCTGGTTACCTGCAGGAGAGCAGCTGTCAGATAAAACGCCACAAAAGTGAAAGTGATTGCTGTGTGGCCCCCCTCAAAAAAATGGATAGCATAGAGGAACACCAAGTGTCCTGGGACCACTAGCAAGATCAGGACACGAGCTGATTTGGAATTGATACCTGCGGGAAAGAATAATCATTGTAATTGTGATCACACAGTAAACAAGAGCTCTTTGGAAAATGTAGTAGGTACTAGTGCCCATTATATTTTATCGGCCTAGGCAAAGAGTCAGAAAGTTTCAAAATCATCATCATCACCATCATGTGAATTGATTAAAGAAAATATAATGAACAGTGCTACAAGTCAACCAGAATAACAACAAACCAAAAAACAGAGGCTGTCACAGAATGGAATGGAGTGGAATGAGCAACTGTGGAGGTGAAAAATCTATCTGTGAAATGGGAACAAATGGAGAGAGCAGAATCAGAAGAGAATTACAGGCAACAGTAAGAGGATGGGAGAAAGGGTGATGGTTAAAAGACTGTTGGAGAGACAGAGATGTGTTAGGGCTTCTATTCTATTCCCAGCCTCATTAGAAAGTGAGATTTATTTTCAAAAAACTTCTAATGGCGATCCTACAGATATCATCTTACATTCAACTCACTTTGTTTCAGTATCAGATTACTGAATATTCTTTAAGACAGAAAACTCTCTGTATGATTTTTTTTCAATTAATATTTGCTAATATGCCTTTTGTGCCTCTTTTTCAAAATTAGACATTGCATATATTTTCCTCTCTTCTTTACATAGTGTATACATTTGTAAATACACATCTATAGAAACTTTTTCATACACACATTCTTATGCACAGTTTTTGATTGCAGCACTTCAAGGCAAAATCTAGAGCGGTTCAAGTGAAGATTACTGCAAAATTTAAATTTGATCATATATCTTCTAGATGCCACAGCTTATTTAGCAAGTGACCATCACATACAGAATACTGTACAATGGACTCATCTAGAAATGACGGCTAGATTTTATACATGTTAAAACCCCTTAAATATGACTAGGATAGTAGCACTATTCAAAGAGACAAATTAAGTTTTCTTCCTATTTTCTTCTAAACAATTATTTGCCCTTACTGGAAACATATTAAATATTATCATATAGATCTCTCATTGTCTCTTTTCCCCTAGCTTTACTGCTATCCTTATTCCTCATTTAAACAATGTTGTAGGGAAGTCAATCTGCAACTTCCATTCTAATGGTAAGGGTACTGATACAGGTAAGAACTAAATTTGATTAGATTGGGTTGGTTTAGAAAGATGTATGTGTTTCTCAAACTGAAATGAGGCTTCTCCACAGTGGAACAGAACTAAATTGGCATCTCAATGAAATTTGGTAAGGGATTATGAAAGACGTCCCAGGCAACTGTACTTTCTTGGTTTCTTCTTTGAAAATGTTTCACTTCTCATGCAAGAAGTTTCTTCAGTTCTAATTGAATGATGGGAACTCAGGGAAGTGAAGCAGCTTTTTGGATGAGAAATGAAACATTTTTAGAGAAAAATCCCAGGAAAGTATGGTTGCCTTTTGGAAAAAGCATCTTTAAGACAATCAGGACTTGGATGACTGAGAATCTCCATAGATGATTAGGCAAGTCACAGGAATATAGGCAAAGCAATTCATTGTGGCTTATATGGATTCTCATTGGCTCCTGACTACTCTGTGGGAAACAAGAGTAGTTTTCTGTATCACTGAATGCAGACCCAAGCATTTCATGTGGTGAATGGGTACATACTCCCAGTACAGTACTTTTTGAAATTCTAGAGTCCATATATGCAAATACCAAGGGACCAGTGGCCTCCTACCTGAAGCAAAGAAGGTGGTACATGGATTAGGCCAATGCTGCCTCATTTTGTGTGGCAAGACTCCAGGCATGCTCCAGAAATGCAGAAATGTAGAGATCCGACTGGCCTGGATAGCCACCAAATTGCCACCAACACCTGCAATGTCAAAGGACAAAACACAAACATTTATCCCCTGTAAGAGAAAGACAGGAGTCTTGCCCCAAGTCATTGAAACAGGGCTACAAGTGATGTGGAAGCTTCTACTACAGAAGCTCCCACATGAGTCCAAAGGAATGGGCAACCTTTGGATCTCCATAGCCCACAATTAACATTTTGTAGCCAAGGACTGGGCTCATGGGGATTTGTTGAGGATATAAATCTGACAGATAGAATCAATAGAAGAATTTTCTTTTTTCATCTTTAGTTTTTGAAGGATTCAAGAGCTGTTCTTTATTTTAGGGGATTACACTGTAATTTCTGGGTGATTCCTACCTCACCATGACAGGAAATTAAATTTTGATAACTGAAAGTGAAAATAGCTCTGAGGCCAGTCAGTTCACTCATTCCTATTCTGGAAGGAAGATCCTAGTGAAACCACTTAAAGACCATCATACTGTTATATTGTCCTTTTCTCCTAAAGATTTTACTATAAGAATACACACATGTACATATAATGGAGAAAGTAGAAAGCAAGGTCATCTGAGCCCCACTTTGAAATTTCATTAATAAGGTAGGGGGATTGTACAATAAAAGCCTCCCCTGGAAGGAACCTCAGGACAACTTAATTGATATGGAAAAAGAGATGCAACAATCTAGTATTGGTGGTAGTCAATATTTGGCCCTAATCAATATATGTTCAATGTAAGATACAGCAAACTCCGGGGTCCTCTTTTCCTTCTTTAGAAATGCACAGGGCTTTCTTATTTTTATTTATTATCAAATTTATTGCCTCTCATATTATCTCAGGGTGACTCTCGTCTCTTTCCAAGAGGCTAAAACAACTTTGCAAGAAATTTGGGAAGGAGATGCCACTTTTTTCTTTTAACTTCTTCTTTTTTTGAAAAGTTTTATAAACAGATACATAGTAGAAAAAATAAGGCAAATACAAACATTTTTTTTGTTTCTCCCCCTCTCCTCCTCCCCTCCCCCTACACTCCCACTGTACCACTCAAAATACTGACACTGGGGGGGGGGTCTATCCTCTACCTTTCATTGTTTCCCAGAGATAAATCTCTCATCTCTACCTCAAATTCCATATAGAATTCTTCTCTTCTTGCATTCAGTGTCATTAACTTCCCAGCCTTCACAAGCACTTAACATTTGACGCAATTTGGCCCAGCAATAATATTTTATATCAGTATTCTGCAGCAATTAAGTTTGTGAAAAGTTTTCAAGAATAAGAACTAATTCTTGTGCAAACTAATAGCCCTATTATCTGTCCATGCTTCCACTCCCTCATGCATAAATAGAAGAAAGGGGGTTTCTCTCCTCTTTTCAGCTTGTAGAACAGGCTTTATATCTCCTTTCTCCCTACATTATGTCTGGCAGCACAATGTATACTGTACATAAATCCAAAATCATAATTCAGACACAAAAGGGAATATTCATAATGTAATTTACACAAGGAAGACCTTGGGAGGTTCAGCATGATCTTCTGCATTCCAGACTAGAGGACCCCAGGGTTTCTCTCCAGTTGGGATGTGAGGAACTGTCATATAACTATGGTAAGAGTAGCCCTCTCCTCTAGGACAATGGTGGCATGCACAACATTGCCCCAGTACAGATTTCTTTACTAGAAAACCAGAGGGATGCGGGACTCCCCTCTCCTCCACATGCGCCTGAGAACATTTATGACATTACCCACCCAGCAGTCCAATGGGAACGTTTCCTCCCTCCCCTGTCTGAGGTAAGGTGGGTGGCTCAAATGCAGGGTGGAGTCTGCGCCAAAAGTGAGAGAGGAGAGGAACAAGGTTGGAGGGGACTATAGTTTACAACAAGCCGCAGAAGCTGGGGTAGGCCACTGGAAGGGCTGCAGCAAGCTGGGGTAGGCCACAGACGGGGCGGCAGGGCGCAAGTGGGATACCAATGATCAGGGGGGGCGCGTGTGTTGCTGTGTTAGGACTTTGCGATACATAAATGGCTTTTGGGTTGCAGTTTGGGCACTGTCTCTAAAAAGTTCGCCATCACTGCTCTAGGACGTATCTGGCACAGCCTGTATGCTGCCGCTCTGACACCTGCTTTTAATTCCATTTCTCAGAAATAAACACAGCCAGAAGGCTTTTGCATTTTTAATCTACTTCAAAGAATAAACACAGGACCCCATAATCACTTTGTTCATCTGAAGGTACGCCAGGCAAATTTAGAAGACAAATCTGTTACTGTATATTTCCAAAGTAATTCAGTTGGCAATTTGGCGAAGTCACGTCCTTCATTCAGCTGATCAACTGATGCCATGGAAACCTTACATTTATACATGTTGGCTCTCCCATTCATTTTTACAACTCAAAATGATTATGCAATATCCACTGTGTATTGGTGGAATTTTCTTCACACAGATCCTCTTCCCAGTTTAAACTGATTAAACTTGTTTCATTCTTTTATTTTCTTCACATTTTTAAACATATATCTATGGCAATTGCAATGCAGTTTAAAAGGGTGTCTAAAACTCAGCATGCAATGTGGCCCAACTTACCCATTGCAAACTCCATGTTCCATTATGTGAATAAATTGATTTCCTGGACCCATAACGTTAAGTGTTATGAATACACATAGCATTTGAAGAATTCAATATTCCAGTAAAAATCAATGTATTTATGACATAGGAACTAGCAAAATGTGTAGCTATCCATGCCCCAACAAGCACCCATGGTTTAGAGCAACTCTCCTGTCCAGGAAAGTTTTATCATCTGAGTTATGAATGTAGAATTATTTGAATAATTTGAAGATGTTCTACTGCAGAATCACAACCCTTTTCTCTTCAGCAGATGCATTAAATTACTCAACTGAGAAAGATTTTAATACTGAATGTCCCAATACATTCCCAGAGTGAAAAATGCTAAATAATATAATGTATTTTTGCAAGAGAATCCGAGTTATTTATCTTTCCTATCAAACCCCCCATCTTAAAACAATAAAGCAGAAATTGTATTTGCAATCCTTAATTTTTTTAAAAAAATTAAAGATCACCTTACCATTGATCACTGGAACAAAAACAGCAATGCCTTGAAACTTTGGTTCTGCTACAGTTTTGTCCAAAATTACTCCACCAAGGCTGTTTCAAAACATACACATCCATCCATTAGCTTAAATGCAAACTACTATCATCTATTCAAGAATATATACAACTATTTATCATTAATAGCACTAAGTGCTATTGCTATTAGCATTAACTAGCAACATATTCTCAAATAAGAAGTCAAACCTTACTAAAATCAAGGTTAATTCTTTTCACTAATAGAACAAGAATTTTAATCTTGCCCTCAGGAAAGAGAGCACTAAAAAAAAAAGGATCTCCATTTGTAAAGATTTGATGTCCATATATTTGTGTTAGATGATATCTAAACTGTATCTGTTTCAACTAATAGAGTAGTCAATCACATGCCAGTGGAAAGGCAGTGTAGGATATGACCACAGGAGCATCTCCCACTTAGGTTTCTCAAGAACTGTCAGTAGGAAGCATTATCCCTCCAATTAGTATTTATTACTATAGGCACAAATGAATACATTGTAAGATGAAAACTTTATTGAATATGATGGATTATAATTGCCATGCTGGTCCAATATGGATTAGTCGACAGATTTTTACTCTATTTATCAATCTTGGGCTGAGAGTGAGTGACCAGCCCAAAATTACACAGCTGACTTCATATGTTTTACTTATATGGGGGAATCATCACCACTCAAAGCTTCAAAATTATTTTCTGGAAGCTAAATCTATGTTATTAAGAAGATGCTTTTAATTAATATGTACACAGTTGCCGGAGACTGCTGGCAGGCTATGGGGAGGCGGTGCCAGTTGGGACATCTCCTCCCCCTATGGCCTGCCAGGAGCCTTCAATGCATGTCCCAACCTCCCCCTGCCCCCTCTTGGCCTGCTACGAGTCTCCCAGTGGACAATCCAGCAAGCCCCCTGCCTCCCGCAAGCCACTCAGTGGACCTTCTGGTGGCCTCCATCCACCTCCATGGCTCACACACGGCAAAGGTAGGCAGGAGCCTAGGCGGCAAGGTCCAGTCCCTCGCCATCTTCAAGGCAGCACTGCGGGCCAAATGAACACAGGCCGCGGGCCAGATCTGGCCCATCGGCCTTGTGTTTGACATATGTGTTCTAAGTGACTGTCCCTTTATTTATTTCAAATACCGTAAGAAACCACCTACTTGGCTTCTTAAAGATACAAATCCATATGCTTATTAATAAAGATTTCACTAGTATATTCCAGATATGCAGAACAAACCAAACCCAACAAAAACTATAAATTAACAAAACTGATTATTATTATACTTATTTTTTCACAGTAAGTACATAGCAATGCAGCAAAGCTCTGTCTCCAGTGATAGTTACCTGCTGATCATCATTGCAATTATAATTGGCTGCCATCCAGTCTTCAAGACTTCGGCAATGGGAGGACTCTGCCGAGCAATAGCAATCCACAAAGGAATAAAAATGATGAAAATGGTACAGACCATAGGGGACAGGCATGTTATATCTGCCAAAAAAAAAGAAGACCCCAGATTTATATCTTGAGTTTTCAGTTCTGAGGGATTAAATCATTAAACCATTTAGTTAAAATGATTCAACTGTTTTCAACTAAAAACATAGTTGCATAGATAAGACATCCAAGTCCTATTGCTTTCAGGATTGTATTTGATGGGTATTCTTTTTCTTTTCTCTTTTTTGCATTTCTTTTTTCATATTAAAACAGACCCAACACATCCACAACAAACCCAGAAGAGATATAGCAAGGGAAGAAAGAACCATTTTGACACATTTTACAATAAAAATAAACCACTTATATCTGTATCATTTCCAATCTTATATCCACAATTTGCATCTATCATAGTTTTTCATTTCTTATCTTTAACCATCCCTTATCTTATATTCCTCTCGCCTTTGTTCCCTCCTCTGGCTATCCTTCCTTTCTAATTCCTTCCTCCTCTCTTTTCTTTCTCCTTCCTCCAACTCTCCTCATCTTTCTCCTCCCTCTCGACTTTCCTCTTACCCTTTCTATTGTCTTATTATTTTTCTTCCTCCCTCTCCTCTTCCTCCTGTTCATTTCCTTCTTCTTTCCTCCTCATTTTTAGTATTGGCCTATAATAGCCACCAGTCTTACATCGGCACAACAATTTCCCTTAACTTTCTCTGTGGCAGCTCCCACCCTCTGGAACGACCTCCCCCCAGAGATTAGAACAACTACAGACCTCCGTGCCTTCCGTCGGGTCTTAAAGACCCACTTTTTTACCCTGGCCGGTTTGGCCTGACCCGCACTTC
>JANHFO010005935.1:118247-129546 GCA_032468095.1 Pareas carinatus | reverse complement strand
TGTATTTGTTTTATTTCTCTTATTTGATTATGTTTGTGTTTATAAAACTTTTAAATAATAATAATAAAAAAAGAACTGTGTTCATCCTCAAACTCACACAAACACCTATCCCTTCTGATGGCCTGTCTGTGCAGCTTTCATTTTTGGTGTCAGTTGGATCCCAGGCTGGAAAAAGGACCCAGCTAAAATGTTCTTCTCACAATTCCTTTGGTTTTTTTTTTTTTAATTATATATCAAATCATAATTTATTAACATTCCAACACTTTTTCACAAGTACTATTGCTAAGTTGGATATTACCCACCTTACTTCTTTGCATTTGACTTTTGCTTCCTAGATGAAGAACTTTGCAGTTGTCTGTTAAATTTTATTTTGTTATTTTCAGCTCATTTCTTTAATTTATCTAAGCTTCTTTGAATTTCAGTTCTGTCTGAAATATCATGAGATATTTTGCCGTTATGTCTTTTGGCATGGGATGATCAGGTGTAATTTGTGTAATAAACCTTCCTTTCAAACTGTATCATAGGCTGCGGTCAGGTCCACAGAAACAAATGTGATTTTAAGACTTTGTTGGAATCCTGCTTCAGTGTGACTTCTTAGGCTCAACACCTTGTCGTTACAGTTTTTATATCTTTGGAGCTGTATTTGTTCCACAAGGAGGTATTCTACTGTCCTACAAAATATACCTATTTCAGATAACATTTTCCCACAGCTGTTTTGAACCGGAGAAAGCCATCAAGTGCAGAATAATGATATAATGCAGTTTCCCATAATTCTCACAAATTAAATTACCAAGAATTTAATGAAAAGAACTTTGGAAGCAAACTTTGTAAATGGATTGACTATGATCAACAGAGTTATATTTTCTTGGCTACAGCAATCAAATCAAATTCCATTTGTTGTTTTTGTTCTTACTGTTCAAATATGTAGTCATAATAACACAAGAAAGCTGTCACATATGGAAACAATTTGAGAGCACACAGACTTAATGCTTGGAAAAAAGCATAAATAAAACATTTCCACAAAATTAGTAGCAGGAAATTCAGATTGTTTTATTTGGAGTGCTCATCTCTTTAGCTGTCATCTGTAAAAACGTAAATATTAAGACCTCCAGGATTGGGGTATTTCAAAGATTGTGAGATCGTGAAAAGAAACGGGATGTAGAAATGAGTGTGTTTGTTACCAGCGATGTGTGAAAAACTGCCATTATATAGAATGCCTAGGAAATCTATAGAGTGTGCGGTGTTTTTAGGCAAAGATTGAAATGACTGTGTTATTTTAATATGCTTAGTCTTTCCCGAAACATTGTATATAATATCTAGGCATTATGCAGAATGACAAGAACTATTAAGGTAAAGTATGAGAAGAGAGCCATGAAAGGGGCTAGGGTTAGGGTTCTTTATTGAAAAAGATCTATAGAAAAGTAAACGAAGAAATGAAAAATAAAGTACAAGAGTTTCTTACTGAAATAAACAAGAGAAAAAGATCAGTACTGACTTACTTGTTGCAACAAGGAAAGCTAGAATGGCAGTTTAACAGGAGCATTTTATAATTTGCCGGTTTGGCATTGCATAGAATGCCCAGGGTAGGTGTGAAATGTCAGCATTTCCCACTTTGATGACCCATTTTTGGCATTCTATAAATTTCCTAGGCATTTTATAAAATGCCTAATTTCACACATTGGTTATATAAAGGGTAAAGGTAAAGGTTTCCATGGCACATGTGTCCTAGTCAGTCTGACTCTAGGGGCGGTGCTCATCTCCATCTGTAAGCTGAAGAGCTAGCGCTGTCCGAAGACGTCTCTGTGGTCGTGTGGCCGACATGACTGAATGCCTAAAGTGCACGGAGCGCTGTTACCTTCCCACTGAAGTGGTCCCTATTTTTGTACTTGCATTTTTACATGCTTTCAAACTGCTAAGTTGGCAGAAGCTGGGTCCGAGTAACGGGGGCTCACTCCGTTATGTGGCGCTAGGGATTCGAACTGCCAAAGTGCCAACCTTCTGATTGACAAGCTAAGTGTCTTAGCCATTGAGTCACCACACCCCATTTTTCAGCATATGTTATTTGTGTTGTACACTAGAGCAGAGTTTCCTAATCTGCTTCACCCAGATGCATTGCCCACAGATTCTATAACCCCCAGCTTTCATGAATGAGAATTATAGCTATGTCAGTATGAGGAAGCTAGATTTTAGGTGACTATAATTTATCTCTAAAGTTTTCTGAACTCAAGTTTATGTTTTTTTTTCATTTCCTCTCAGAACTCCCATAGAGCAGGAGAATCTGGCTAGGGAATTACTGATTGTGGTTTTATTTTTCCTTTTCATACCTTCATTTCCTTTTCGTTTATCAAAAGTAAGTAATCCACTGTGATTTTTCATTTTCTCAATTTCAATGCATTCAAGCTAAGGAAAGCAGGGAGAAGAAAAGCCGATTAAGCTGTAAATAGAAAGAAAGCCTAGCATTCGAAGAATCCCATTGGTAACACACCAGCTACATGAGAAAGATCAACTTGATTTAGAAGGGAACAGATCTAGTTTATGCTATTTGGACAGCATAGTGTCCGAGAACAAGAAGGTAAAAATGCAATGCCTCTTTGACACATCTTTTGTCCCTAAAAGCCCATAGCTCTTAATGATGTGATAAGCTGATGCTTATGTAGAACAAAAACAGGACAATTTGAAAAGGCCCACTTTAGTTTTAGGTGTAAAGTGTCGCAGCAGAAGAGAAAGAGTTGAAACAAAGCGAGATAGAGTTCTCTTTCCTGTATGAATATAAAAGTGTGCATAATTCCCGGAGAAGTCCATGAATTGCTAGAGTTGGCTATTTCACTCGTACACGGCGCATTTATATATAGTATGAGCGTCTCCTAAAATTACAAATCTTTGAGAGGGGTGAGTGAAATTTGGAGGAAAAAGAATTTTTTAATAAAGAACAACTTAATAGACAGCCTACATGCTACAATAGATCAAATACATCCTTAAGGCTCATATTTTGTTAGAATCATACTGCATATAAACACTATTTTATTTTTTTTGCTTGAAACTGGAGGAAGGGCAACAGTGGAAGATACATTGTGAACATTTGTATGGAAATGAGGACTATTGTATGTCAATGTTGGCCAGGAACTAATTCAGGAAAGTGTGAAGTCTCCATGGTTATTTAATGTATTTATGGATAAATGTTTCAGGAATGATTGTTGAGATATTAGGAATGTTGATTGGGAATATGAATGTTTGTATACTTTTACAGAGAGATAATGCCGTGTGGTTGGTGAAGAACCAAAATGGAATACGGTGAAACTTAATCAACTTAATGATGAAACAAAAATTATATAGATTTGAATGTTAATTTACTGATGGCCAATTCAGTTCTATTTGAAAGCGAAAATGGAGTGAACGAAAGCAAGTTAGGAAACTAGAGTAATTCAGATATCATCATAAAATGTATACTAAAGAAGAGAAATTGTATGAAGAAATTTTAAAGTGTGCCAGTGATGATAGCAAAATAGCACATTCTATGTAGTATAAAGTATATTAAATGTAATGAGAGAAATTGTTATCGTGCTTGGGTTGAGACAAGAAGAGATAGCCCTCAGTATGCTTTGGTGTATGTGAATTGGATTCAAAAGTGAATAATCAATAGGAAAGGAGAACATTGAGGTCAGTTGAAGAAAATGAATAAGAATGAGGTTAAGTATGAAATGAGTCAAGACAAAAGAGAAACTGGAAAAATTCTTTGTGGTTTCATAGATTGATGAGGTCCTGAAAAAATAGAGGTGAGTATCTTAATGAACAAAAAGCAATGTATGAAACTATTACATACAAAGGTATAGATGGGTATAACAAAGGTATAGATAGGTATAACAAATAGTGTTGATGCAAACTAGAATGAGCTAGATTGCCTTTCTTTTTCTCTTATCGACTGCCATTTGCCTGCTTCTGTCACTCCCCCCCCTACTTTGCATAACATTGCTTAATCCCCAAAATGGAATAGCCTTCCAGGCATGCACTGTATATATTTTCAAGGGGAAACAACTTCTCAAGAGGTGAATGAATCTTCAGCCGCCTCTAGGTGGCAGCATTAGAATATGGAACTCGGTGCTAATCTCTGAAAGAAGGAATCTTACTTAACTACACTACGATTGTCTCATACTGCTTGCATAGATTGTGATGTGACTTGTTTCCACATCCTGGTGGAATGGGACTCGGACATCTGACATTCAAATGACAGCCAGAGTTTCTGATTTATTGCTCTTTGGCTCAGCTCCTCAGTATATCTGGGTCCCATGCTTTAAAAATCTGACTACACCCTTGGTTGCTGGAATCATCAGGGACTCTCACATGATGCTGCGTTACAGTGCAGCGTTGCACTATTTTCCTCCTGCATCTGTTTATTTTCAATTATTTCAATTGTGTTTCTGTCATCCTAGATCAGTGGTCCTCCAAATACAGCTAAGCTCTCTAGAATCAAAGGCCAGGCTGACTGGAACATCTCCAATGCGTAGTGCAGCAAGTAATATAGTTCGTCATAGCTATGTGAGTTCAGTCTCACAGATTGATAGGACTGAAAAATTGAACGTTTCTCCCAAATGCTAGTTGCTGAAACCCATCTTGGAACAAGGAAGTAGCTTTGTTTTGAAATGACCGAATGAGGTAAAATCCTGTGATGGGCTGATTTGAGCAGGATGGATGGATGGATGGACGGAAAGGTAGACCGACAGACCCAGCAAAGGGAATGTGAAACATTAATAAAGAAATCATAAAGCAAATATATTCATAAAAATGAATATACAATGTGACCTTTAATTTTAAAAAAATAGATGGCATTAATTTATACATCTGTGCAGAGTGCATTATTTGTTGTCTAGAGTCATTTAAGTGAGGCAACTTATTAATTGATTAAATAACTGCATAAAAGGGGGAAAAAAGGGTTCTTTACAACTGAATGAGAAGGTCCTTTTTTTGCTGCTGCTGTGGGGGAAGGTTCTCCCTTGTCCACTTCCAACAACCGCAGCAGAGTGTCCCACACGAGAACCAACCACTTTGCATGTAACCTCGTGGAAGAAGTTTGTTCAGCCATGCGGCTTTAAAATTAACCTCCTTGTTAATATTTTGGATTTTCTAGCCCATAGACTTTAACGACAACCCCATCTAATCTGATCTGATAGTAGTCATGCAAATGGTAGGGAAAAAATAAATAAGGAAAATCGCTCTGAGACGACGTGGTCTGTGTCAGATCTATTTCCCCCTTTCTCTTTATGTCTACAAGTGTACGCGCTTTAAAATATTCCATGAGCGATTCCACACTGCAGCAAAGAAAATGCTCTTACAAATGGGTCAATTGACATTTGCTTCCCCCCCGGGAAGGGCGGTTGTAACACTGACAACCTAAAGTTATTGGCCAACAATAACAGCAAGAAGAAAAATGAATATCAAAAGCATTCAGCGATAGACTTGTGAGATAAGCAGTGTGCCCAGAAAGCATATGATTTTGGTGTGGTCAAGAGTGTGTTTGTCACATAGCTCTTTCTGTTAAGGAAGGGGGAAGCATGGTGTTAAAAGAGCGCTGCACACCCCTCCAAGTTGCTGGGCAGTCCTCCAGCATACGGGCTAGCCTTGCTGCTCATGAATCAGCCTCTTTTGCAAAATTGCCTCCCCAGCTTGTTTACTTGGAAACGAAGTGCTTAAGGAACAGGGTGCTTTCCATGCATAACAATGATCCCTGTTTCAGATGGTCTCCCTTTGCTCTCACTCATATTTACCAAGGGAGGCACATGTGCGCAAGGAAGCCTGTCTTTGCAAGAAACTTCCAGGAAACTGACCCAAAGAACATGAGAACATTTTCATTTTGAGACTGAGCTGACATTTGATGGCGCCAGCATTTTAACTGACACATACAGAAGTGCCTGTTTTCTTCCAGGTCGAGATTGCTAGGAGAACTTAATTAGTAAAGCAATGAAGTTTTGTCTGATATTTTCATTACTACAGTTGTGCACGGATTTAATGGTCTAGTGGGAAAGATTGTGCTGAAATTTGGAGGCTCCGATGCTTCTGATGAGAGGGGAACCTGGGATTCTCACTTCAACATCCGATCTGCTCCAATAGTATGATGGACCACACCAGCTGGTGAAGAAATGCAAACCAACGAAATGCTAATGCAAAGAAGAAAAAAACTATCCTCTTGTTTCATCTTGTTGCTTCCATAAAGAGTTGAGTACAGCAGAGCAGAGCAGGATTTTTTAAAATAATAATAATAATAATTGTCTTGCTTTGCTTTCTTCAAAAGTCACCAGTTGATTTTTGTGCCTAAGCAGGACTAGATCTATCACAATCTCCCAGTCTCTAACCTGTGTCTTTAACTGCCACATCAAATTGTCTCTGATAGTATAATAAAGAGTGCTGCAATTCACATCTGGGAATTTTTGGACCACAGGCCACATCTAGCCCTTCAGCTGTCCTCATCTGGGCCATGGCATTGGTGGCATTGGTGGCACTGGTGGCAGGGAGTGGGGCACTGGTATTGAGGCAGCAACAGGAGGTAGGGCAGTAGTGGGGGTGGGTTGGGGCAGCAGCAACCCCCTACAACAATCACAATGTCAATGGTCCCATTAGTGAATCCAAAATAAGACTCCCGGGACATTTTGATTCCAAAAATCTTGAAAGTTTATTGAATGCACAGGCAAAACACTTAAAAGCAAAGCCAACTCTGAGAGTTCTACAGAAAAAACAGCATAGTTACAACATTAGATTACTCACGGTCATTCCCCCCACCCCAACGCATCACATGATCCAAATAAAGAATGCACTTTGTTTTGGTGACCATCTGCTTTACCCAGCACCTGCTAATAATGGCCTTGAGAATGCTCAAGAGGTCCCATGATCTGTAGACGTAAACGTAGATAGTCCATTTCACTCTCTACCCTCCCACTCACATTCAAAAAATGGCAAGTTGATAATGAAGAGCTGAGCAGGAGCTAGAGCAGGGGTATCAAACTCAATTTCATTGAGGGTCACTGCTGCCACTGCCCTCCGCACCGCTGAGTCCCCGCACTGCTGACGCCCAGGGGAAGCGCCCCACTCACTTCCAGGGCAGCCCGGCAGGCTGGATCCAAGGAGGCCAAGGGCTGAATTTGGCCCACGGGCCTTGTGTTTGACACCTATGAACTAGAGTCTTCTTTTTTTTCAATCTTGACATGCAAACCCCCTGAAAGAAAGGCAAACCTAGAGTGAATGCTGAAACAAATATATACATGTGGCTCCTTGGGAAAAATTAATTGCCCAACCCTGCTCTAATTGTACTTAGAGCCAGATTGGTATAACTGTTAATGTTTGTTTCAGCACATGTGCAAGACCAAGGTGAACTATGGAATCCAGTGACTATAATATGATTTTGTTTCATACATACAAAATACCCCTCTCTGGTTTTAACTTTTCCTACATGATTGGTTTGCTGGATTAGAACATGGAAAGGGAAATATCATTCTGCCCTTTCTCTGACAAAGAGTAAATGAAAGAATCAATTCATCCCTTGTTACATCTATTGTACCATGTGGCTCATTCTTGGAGTTGTAAGTGATCTGAATCGAAAAATATTAAGTGTGTTAACTCCGTCTGTTAAATTCAGGCAATTTTTGAGTCCCCAGTGTCATTTTTGGATGTCGCTAAAAATTGGTATGAGTGAAAATAATTAACTGTAAATGTCTTTAAAAGGGCTAAAAATTCTGAGAAAAAATGCCAGTATTTTTTGTTGTTTGTGCTTCATTGCTACAAATGATTTGTTTTTGATCCTAATGATGCTGTCTTTGATACCCGAAAAGTGCATCCAATTCTATGGATCAGGTCTGCTTAGAAATTAGTCAGCCATTTAAACAAAAGCATGTAATATATTATTCCATTATTTCATTTAATAATGGGTGCCAGCAACCAATAGTGAGTCAATGTATTGTAACAATGTACAAGATAGCAATTAGTAGTAGTTCTATTATCAGAGATATCTATTAAATGGAACATTAAGGATATGTTCTGTTCTCATTATATTGCTGCTGATTACTTGGAGGAACCCACAACTCTAAGTGGTAGTTTCTGAAGCCACACAATTCATGGTCTGGATGTGGCCTTTCACCTCCCTGCCAAGGTCTTGGCAGCAGCCCATTTGAAATACTGCACCGCCTACCATCTCTTCTCTCCTGATTCACATCAAATTGTTCTCCAATGGGTAGCTATTGTGCAAACGAGAGTTTTTTGAAGCATTATTTCCATTTGCACTTGCTACAATCATTCATTTTGTGACAGTCCAAAGTTACAATGACATTGGGGAAAAAGTGATTTAGGATCAATTTTCACACTTACAACCATTGTGGCATTCCCATGGTCACGTGATTCAAATTTGGGCACTTGGCAACTTCGCTTGTATTTATGACAGTTGCACTATCCTGAGGTCATGTGATCACCCTTCCTAGCTGGCTTCCGATAAGCAAAGTCAATGGATTTGCTTAGCAACCACATGATTCACTTAATAACTGCAGTGCTTTGTTTAACTCCAACTATGGCAAAAGGTCATAAAATGGAATACAACTCACTTAACAACTGTCTTGCTGGAATCCTGTAGAGATATACTCTCTTTGTTGTATTTCTTGGTAGAGTGCTGTAGTAGCATTCTCCTCTCCAGTGGATCCCATCTTTTAACCTGATCTCTCTCTTGAATTTGTTAACATGAATGAACCTTCTGGGAATGGATACTTCTAATGGTATCCCTCAGAGCATTAATAGGATGTACCAGGCCTTTACCACTTCCAAGTAATAGTTCAAGAAGGGATCAAGCTGTTGTTGATCAATGCAATCTACAAAATCACAAGATAGATACATGTTAATTTTTAATACTGTCCACAGTGATAGATGTCTGCTATTTAGTTACAAAGGATAATTGATTGACTCAAGACAGAGATCCTAGTGAGGAAGAAAACCCTGATTTGTGCAAAAAGATATCCCTCTAGTTTGAGGATCAGGAGACAAGCTGTCAATTGCCCATGAAAGAAGAGTTCTCTATTTGAAGGGACATCAGAGGACTTCTCTCTTTTCGAAGGGGTTCATTATTTGAAATACGATTTATTTCCTGTCCATCAAAAGTACTGAAGTAGTTGGTGGTAGGACTATTCATTGTCTTTACCACTGTAAAGAATTATCACATATATTTATTTAGATTAGAGGTGATTAGTTCTTAGTCTGTGGGTTACATACAGCCTATCCTTCTTTTGTGGCCACAAAAGTTGTACCGTTAGAATTCAGTGATATACCATTGAGACAAGTTTTTTCACTAATTTTAAAGGAAAAAAAACAAAATAGTAAGCTATTTAAAACGCTTGCTTGTTTATTAACTTTTGTATGCCACCTATCTCTTCAAGTAGTAAATCTAGGAGTCTTCCAACCAAGTAACAATAGCAAGATAAAAATATTTTTTTTAAAAAAATCAACATTAAAATATATTAAAATTTGATATATCAGCCCTTCCCAACCTCATTTGACTTTAAACCTTATCCCGAATTTGTAGACTATGATCATAACAACAATAATTAAATGTATCGTATAAACATGGAGGGTAGCAGAGGGATGTACATACAGTAGAACATAGAATAATAAGGTTGGAAAGGATCTAGGAAGTCTTCTAGTCCTATCCCCTACTCAGGCAAGAGAGAGGCTGTCTAGTCTCTTCTTGAAACCCTCTAGTGATGGCCTAAAGGTACTTTTTTTAAAAGGCAACTGGACTTGTCTTCAAATGTTCTTGAAGACATTTCACTTCTCCTCCAAGAAACCTTTTCAGCATCTTCAAGGAAAAACAAAGTCCACTTGCCTTTTTTTAAAAAAGCACCTTTGGGACAATCATGACCTGGATGACTGATATTCTCCATAGACCTCCAGTGATGAAGCACCCACAACTTCTGGAGGTAAGCCATGCCACTGATTAATTGTTCTTCACTGTCAGGAAATTTCTCCATTGTTCTAGGTTGGATCTCTCCTTAATGTTCTTCCATCCATTACTGTCCAGCCCTCAGGTGTTTTAGAGAATAGGTCAACTCCTCTTTTCTATGACAGCCCTCAAGTACTTGAAGACTGCTGTCATATCACCCCTAGTCCTTTTCTTCATTAGACTAGATATACCTAGATCCCTCAATCTTTTGTCATGTGGTTTAGCCTCAAGACCCCTTATCATCTTTGTTGCTCTTATCTGCACTCTTTCTAGAGTCTTAGCATCCAAGAGGGAAAAATCTGCAAAGATCTCTCTGCTCTTCCTGCTTGGATATTTGGAATTCCGTGAAGTAAAATGCTTCCACAAATCCACAGAGGAAGCTCAAGCAATTCCAGATGTTCCATTATTTCTTTCATTAGGTGAGGGGCCAATAGAGGAGGTAACTTGAGGCAGCCAAAGTTATTGTTGCTTCTTTGGGAACAAAGATGGGGAATGAATAAACCAGGATTTCTCATTCTCAGCAACTTTAAGGTATGCGATGAAAGAGTGACTGAGTTAATCATTCTGTTCCTGACTTTGATGGTTGAGGATTAATTCTCTTTCTGTGGTGCTCAATCATGGATTGGAGAAAAAATGGTTTAGGAAGGGAAGCTGGTTCTTAATGGAAACATAAGAGGCAGCCAAAATATTACCTTCTCATCTCCCAGGTTCTCCGTTACACCTGCCAAATATCCATGGCTGATTTTCATGTTGAAAATAATATGTTGTGGAAGCTGTTTTTATGTTTCCTGTTTATTAACCTAAACAAGAGGAATAGAACCCCCATCATGTCTCCTGGTATACGAAAACTCCTACTTGAAAGGAATTGATCTAGACAGTTGATTCCCTCAAGCATAATTGTATCAAAATGTTTTTCTTAATGACTCAGAATGGTAGAATTCCAAAAGAATCTCTCTCATTCCCCACAAGGCAGCTACTGTATTTTCTTCCCAATCTGGGCGATCTGTATAACCAAGTGCCGTTTTGCATGGATGTCTTTTGCAGTTTTATGATGCTCCATCTATCAACTTTCATTCCTAACCCTAACCCTAAAAAAAGGCACTTGATCAGCAAAATCAGCAAAAATGAGCAAAGTATGGCAAGATGAATGTACTTTATGATTATGAATGTAACTTATAATTGTAATCACAGTTTGTTTATTTTATGTATGTAAGAATAGAGCATGTACACCTGAGACAAATTCCTTCTGTGACCAGACACACGATTCTGATTCTGATTCTGATTCTGATTCTGATTCTGATTCTGATTCTGATTCTGATTCTGATTCTGATTCTGATT
>JANHFO010005935.1:42000-56050 GCA_032468095.1 Pareas carinatus | reverse complement strand
TTTTTAGATGGCTGTACACCGCCCTGGGTCCCTTCGGGGAGAAGGGCGGTATAGAAGTTTTAACAAATAAATAAAAACAAAGGATAAGTTCCAAATTGTACACAAAGAATATTGCTGTACTCTCCATTTTATTGTCATAGTTGATGAAATTATAGCAGCTTTAAATAAATATGTTAGATACTGTAAAACTAATGTCCTCACAGAGTAATTACCCTTTTAGATCATTCTTTTATACTTGTTCTATGAAGTAAACTGACGGCATCATTAATGAAGTGACGTGATTCAAATGCTTTAAAGTTGTTCAATATATATATCCAAAGGGATGTGTTTAAACAAAAAGCAGGTCATAATCCATCCTGCCCTGTAAAATCAGCTGCTCATGAGAAAGAGAAACTCAAGATGTAGCTTTTGAAGTCTTTTACTCACTGGCATTTCAGGGCTATAAGAGACAAGGAAGAAGGAAAAGAATGCAATATCTAATGTCATTGGTAAACCTGGCCACAAATCATTGGAGAGTTTATTTCATTCTCTTTAGGAAAAAATGAGAAATTCAATGACAATTTCTCAAGGATGAAATTCCCCTTTAGCAGTTGTAACCATAGTAGCACTACTATAGCCCAGTGGAGGGGTGTCCTCATGATGACTTCTTTAAGGATTTAAGAAGGGAGACTGAACAGCTCTGGAGATACTATTATACAAAAAAAGTCACATTGGTCACACACACCTCGTAACTCAATATACACAAGAGCACCTTTGGCAAGGCTTCCTAAAGCAGATTATCTGTTGAAGTTGGATTAGAAGTGGCAGAAAAACTGCAGAAGATCTATGTTTCTGCCTGGCATTAGCAGTTTTTAAATCATCCAATCCCCTAGACAGGACAGGAATCCTCTACGATAGCATCTCCAACAGATGCCCATTCAGTCCCCATTTAAATACTTTCAGTGGAGAGCCCACCACTTCCTGAGGCAATCAAATGAACCCCTCTTGCCACTAGAATGTTTTTCTGGTGCCCAGGAAAAATGTCCTTGTAATTTAAATCTCTTGTTTCTTGGTCTGTCTTATGAAACAACTCTGGGGAATTCTCAAGAAAGATATCATGTTTCCTCACAATCTTGTCTTCCCAAAGCGAAACATATCTAATGTCTCCAACCATGCCTCATTCCTTTTCTTCTTCGATTATCTTTTTTCAATCTATTTCATTTTTTCATTATCTTCTTAGTTACTATCCTCTGTGTATGCTCTAGTTTGTTACTATCCTTCCTAAAATGTCTCTAATAAATGTATTGTTTTTGTCATAAAGGTTTGCTTTCCTAAAATTAAAAAAATACGATCTTTGCATGGGCCATTCTTGGTCCTGTGTGTGTGTGTGTGTGTATATGCTTCATTTCAAATTATTGTGGTTTTACAAAAAAAATCCACGGTTCTCTTCATTTCTGGCACTTTACCACAAAAACACATGCCTTGCTGTGTTTTTTATATAGGAAGCTAAAAGGAAAAAAAAGGAAGAGAATGAAATAAAAACAAATATTATTTGCCAGAAATGGATCATCTTAGTCCTTAAACATAAATTTTATGCAAGATTGTACACAGTGTCATTGTGGATCACTGCTGGAAGAAATTATGTTTTGTGTTAAAAATGGAAAAAAAGGAATTGGAGGCAGAAGAGAAGGAAATAGCTGAAACGTTAGGCATTTATCATGCATCTGCCTGCAGAATAGGGATGAAAAAAACGATTATGGAGCAAAACTTAGACATCAGCTGTGAAGCAGAGCAAAAGAATGAGGCACGGGAGAGCTGGGAGGTTGAAGAGTGGGGGGCGGAAGAGTAAGAGAACATCCTCTCAGCATCTGAAACTAATGTTCCAATGTCTTCAATGGAATTTTTCTGGAATTCTTTTTTTTTTGCAGTGCCCATTAACAATGTGGGCATGTCACTGCAACTATTGAATAATATACTTATAATAAGTCAGTTTGATCTAGTGCTTAGGGCACCAGGCTAGCAACCAAGAGACTTGTGAATACTAATCCCGCTTTAGGCACGAAAGTCAGCTGAGTAACTTTGAGTCAGTCACTCTCTCTCAACACAGCTCACCTCACAGAGTTGTTGTGTGAAAAATAGGAGTAAGAAAGAGTATTAACTATGTCCGTTGCTTATAAATAATAAAGAAATATATTGAATCAAGTAAATATACTTTAGAAACACATATAAAGAGCCACTAAGAGATCAGGTGATGCAGTACACTTGATACAACAATAAGAATTACCCTATAATAATTGGTTTTACAGATATACACCAATGCCTGCAAAACTAACCTTTGCATGAGGATTGGAACAACTTTAACCAAAGATTCAGAGATTTTAAATTTAGAAAGTGTTGATGACAGGAGACTTGAGACAGGATGATTCAGACTACTGGAAAAGGAGAAAGAAAGGGCAAGTATTTTAAATACCTTTTATTTTTATTGCTGCACTTATTAATTGATATTGATTCAAGGCAGAAGGGGAAAAAGGCCCTATTTTATAACATGCAATGAAAATAAATGTAAAATTTACTGGGACAAATAGCTACCACACTGACTGCCACAGATTGCTTTTTAGAAAGAGTTATACAAATTTGTGGGAAAATAAATGTATTAGTTGTCAATAGTTATGGTAGCAATTTGGAGCGTCCATTTCAGAGTCAGCTCACCTCCTAATAAATAACTCCTAGAACAAAAATAGGAGAGCAATTGCTTTTAGATCTTTCTTGGCTACTTTTGGAGGCAAAATAACTCATGTTCCTATGACAAATAAGATCCAATTTTAGAAGGTTGCACAACTATATGAAGTCTGAAACTGAATAATAGTTTTCCTGATTTTTTGTTTATTTATTTGTTTTTGACCATGTTTGCTTTCTTTTCTTCTTTTCAAAATCTTCACATATAGTCAAAGAGCTGGGCAAATATGGGGGTACTCATTCAACATGCCTAGTCTGAGTTACAATAGATCTATAAAAGGTAAGTCTCTAATCAATATTGTGAAGTATAAATTCAGTGCAAAATATTCAGTGCATTTCCCCATTTCCAACTGCATCCTTGGCAATCTCAACATTGGTCTGAGTTGGGACGTGAAATGACCTTATTTTACCTGGTTGTTGAACTTTGCTATAAATTAGACAGAGGGAATTGATCCCTATAGATTCTGCCGGTTGGTCTTCTTGGGAATTTTCTACAGGTTTATATGGCTGGAATGGAAATTGTAAAGTAATGTTTTATTTGTTCCATAGTATTCTTCTTGTTCCTATTCTGTAATATTTAAATCCATTTGAAAATGTTGAAAAATGCAATGAAATTTGAAGTAGAATATTACCAGATCTCTGTCCCTTCTCTTTTTTATAGTAACTTTATTTTAAAAAAAATATCATTAAAAGATAAAAAAACTAATTCCAATTAAAAAAGAATAAAAAGAAAGAAATGGAAGAAAAATGGAAAAGAAAGAAAAACTAGCAAAATAGTAAAGAAAATATTCCAAGAATAAACAATTTTAATAACTTATAACTTTCTCTTAAATAAAACAAATGCTTTCTTCTCATATTCCATCTCTTATTTATAAACAAATCCTTAAAGCCTCACTGTTTCAGTCCTGATCTTAAAATCCATTTAGGGTTAAGAGAAAGAACTTTGGATCAAATAAACCAGTTTAAAATTCTTTCCTTTTACTTTTAACAATCTTGATTTTTACTCCCTCCAAATAATATCCCAGGACATGATTTCTTTTCATTTTTTTCTTTGTCCTACTCACAAAAGTTTTAACAAGTGTCCTTTGTAAATTCAATATATCAAAGCTATCCATGTCACACCCTCGATTTGTTATTTATATATCCTTTTTACGCATTAAGACATTAAGCCAGTTTCTTTTGTACATCCAATACAGCATCTTTTTCCATATCAATTCTTGTAGCCTGTCATTTTAAATTCTATTTCAGATCAGTTTCAGTCTTGTCAAATATAACTTGTTCCTCATCCACATGACCATTTAAACACAGTTTATCTATAAAGGCAGATAATCTTAAAATTAATTTCTGAGTCTATTATTAAAATAGTTTGCTTCATTCTGTAATTGTAAGTCAAATTTAAATGTTCTCCTTTAATTGTAATATTTAATTCCTTCTGGTTCTAGTGTCAGGCTTTTAAAGCCTCATCCTTTCATGCTTTTTACAAGAATTTAAATCCCACAGAAATATTCTTATGATTAATTCCAAAATCTTATTTCAAATCCATCTGGACCCTTAGTCCATTTGTAAATTTCCAGAATTAAAATTCTAATCACGCTTTTACTATTTATTCCAAAATAATTTGTTTAAACTTTTAAACTTGTATTTAAAACTTCTTTCACTAAGGATTGAAGGAGATTCACCTGTGCTATAAAACAGGACACATTATGTACAGTCTGAATTTTGTTGTAACAAATACATTTACCATATTAAATGTCACTGGCTGTCAATGTACCCAGTTTAAAATGTTAGCCTTAATGTTTATAGCTCAGAGTTTAGGAATCCATTCCCATGGTCATCTTTTCAATCAAGATCATATTTCATATCTTATTAATGATTGAACTATGCCAGGAAAGAACATTCTTCATTGGGGCTGGATCAGGAAACACTCACTGTTTAATTACTTCTTTTAAAAAAAATACTTTGCTTGTGCAAACAGTAGAGCAGTTCAAGTGAGCTGAGATGCTATTAATCCATATTATAAATTGAGCAAGTGTTCAGTAAGTGCATCACAAAGAAATAATAGCTACTTAGATTCAGATGCATACAGGTGGAACTGGCAAATGGAGATAGCTCACTTGATTTTGAGAGCAAACATTGCTTCATTGTGTAAACAGCTCATCCCAAAATGTCTGTGTCAAGTTGAACTGTCTTAAACCAGACTTTTACATCTAAACAAACTCTTTTTAAATTATTATTTTGGTGTACCCAGTTTAGCAAATCCTTCTTGCTCCACTCTCCCTACACCCCAAATGAATAGTGAATCAATGCAAAAATATGCATGGCATGGCCATTGGGCCAAGAGCCCACACTGTGTGGGATGCTAAGTATAAAAACCATATAACATTGACAAATGTCATGGATTTTGGAAATGATCTCTACAGTGCAAAATGTTCCAAAATTTACCTTTAGTCTAACTCAATGGAGTCTTTGTAAGTGGAGAGCATCAAATGATAGGATTGCTTGGAGTGCAATGCAGACTTGCAGAAAAAAATTTAATGGTTTCTGTAGAAGAATGCTGTCTTGAGATAGTACATTGTGGTTGTTACTGCCAGTGGAACTTCTAGTGATGGCATTTAGTGGTTTTGGAGAAAACTAAGAGTCTTTATGGTACAAAATTATCTCTTTTTTTAAAGTTAGTATAAATAAACATGCATATTTTCTTGTCTCCCTGCCCTTTCCTGGTCTAACTCTGCTTTCCATTCATGTTTTGTCTGGAAAGCATGGATTGTGACATTGATTCGATTTTCTCATTTAGTCTCAGTGAACTTAGCTGCTACCTATTCCTTCATACAAATTCACAATGTATATTTGTATGTGGACTTTATCCTACCTTTTTGTTAAAATAGAATTAGAATTTATTCACCAAGTGTGTCTGGACACACAAGGAATTTGTCTCTGGTGTACATGCTCTATACCTACGTACATACAGGCTATAATTGACAAATGGTGATTACCATCATAAGATACATTCATGATCATAAAGTACATTCATCATGTCATGTACATATTCGATGCATTCATTATGATATAACTGTGAGAAAAAGTGAGAAAATAATGATATATCGGAGAGAAAAACTATCAATTTTCTTTGTTTTTAAAAATATTTATAACTGAGGAAGAAGAACCAGTTTAAAATTCTAATGAAATATAAATTTTTGAATTGTTTTTTAAACGGCTGTACCTCAATTTTAAATTTATGTCATCTGAAACATTTAAATAAGAAATGAAATAAAACCTACAATGCTAGCATATGTACTCTAAATTTCCTATTGAAATTCTTGATTGTACGTTAAAAAAAACCTGTTCAGAAGGGAGTGATAACTCCAGAACATTGCAAAACTGATGCGAATGGATGTCTTCCAAACATTGTACTATTTGTTTATGGCTGTATGATCACTGAAATGTGCAAGATTCATTTCCATTTTAGTTTCCAAATTTCATATTAATTTCTAAACTGGTACATAATTGAAAAAAGAACATGGGCATCTAAAAATATGTTCCAGAGAAAAAACTATATGTGAAATGATTTTTTCCTAATTAGAACCACTACAGAACTATAGAAGAAATGAAGCTAGCAAACCTTGGTAAAAGTGTACAAATGTCAAATTTTGATCCAACTTTTCATTTGGGTTTTTTTAAAAAACATTTGTGCCTGGCTCTTGAATCTCTGAATCAGGGCTTGACTGTTCCCAATCAGTGCTAATTTCCATCGTTGACTGTGAGGAATTCTAAATATTGAATAGCCAATAATAAAAATTAGAATTCCTCTCACTCAACAGTGGAAATCAGCACTGATTGGGAACAGTCAAGTAAAACCAAGTACAAAATAACTCAACTGATAAAGGCAGCAACTCTATTGATATCTGAAGATTCCATGCAAAGTGTTTCTGAGATACAAACGTATAATGTAGTAATAACATTATTAATTATCACTTTGGTAGCTATATTCTTTTTATGTGAGAATAATCTCCACCAAAATAACTGAGTAGATATAATTCAATGAGAAAACATTCAGTCTTCTGAAATGGTCTCATTTTCAACTCCCAGATTAATCTACATTTTGAAAAATGTTTCCAGGAATTATAATATAGAATAATAATTTTTTTGATTTGACATGAATTCAAATAGAATATTTTATAATTTTATTCACCATTATGTTTACTTTTTTAGTTAGTTATATTAATGTAACAACTTAACATGTTCTTTTAGGCAGGATAAAACAAATCTAAACAAATATATTCTTTGGTTTTCCTATACTATTATTATTATGATCGCTGGCTACTCTCTAAAGAAAAGAGACAGTATCTCAAAGCCATTAAAATATTGTGGTATAGACTTTCATGGACAAGAACGCTGCTTGCTTGAATTCATATTATAATATGGGGGAGCTTAATTCTGCTTAATTATCAAGAAAATGACTTTTGATATAATAGAACTGATGCTAATTATTTTTGAGACAATGTATAAAAAAGGTCTCCTCAATAAATCATATTTGCTTTGTTTTAGAGAATACATATTTCTTCTTCCTTTGCTTTGTGTTGACTTGGCTCATAGATCTTTCCTGAACTGAAGAGAACAAGGAGCCAAATCTTATTTTATTACTTAGAAATTTTTATCCTACTGTTGATCCAAGTGTTTTAGTTGACCCAAGAGCAATATATTTCTTTATCAGGTTAAGTTTTTGCAGTGTAGTTTTGTACAAAGTCCTGGAAGTGCCATATGGCTTTTGCTTAGATGCTACTGGCATCCATTTTGGACGTTTACCCAGGATAAACATTTTTCCAGTCCAACTATCTCATTACATTTCAGATTTGTGCTGGACATCTCACAATTACCTTAAGTTGTTTCTAGCTACTTTCCCTCATAATCCCTTTCCAAGAGAGTTGCATAATAAAGCAACACAAGGTACATTTAATTACTTGTCAACAAAATGAGTCACAGTGACACCCAGAAGCTGGAGGTAAGTCATGATATTCCTGATGAAGAAGAGGTATCTTTGACAGAACAAATCCTTTCAGAATCACTTTCTGGCATCTTTAGCTCAGTGTTGGGGGATTCTACTATGAATGATGTTGATTAGTATTTAGCAAAACTGAACAGGCTGTGGCCCTGGGCCTCCAAAGCTTTGGACAAAGCTTCCACAGACATGCAAAAATCATTTGTAAGTTGAATTATTTTAAAGTGAATGAAGGGAAAACAAAATGTGACGTTATTTAAATTTTACTGTCAATTAAATGATATTGAATTTATAGTTTCCTTCACTTCTTTTTTGTGAAATTTTTTACCTGGTATTCAAAATCCAATTATGGTCCTTAGTCTAGAAAATGTTGTGTAGCTTGGCATATTATACCCAGTGGGTTAATTGTTTGATCTGGCATAAAACAGTATCTTATATCGGCACAGATTTATCACTGATATCTCTGTAGGCAGCATTATTTTATTTATGTTATTCAGTTTATTATGGCCACCCTTTCATCAAAGTGATTCTAGTCTCCCTGGCATCACAACTTGCATGTCTCCATCAAGATCCTCTTCCTTACTCTTTACAACCAATAAGATGGTGTTTAATTAGGTATATTTCTATTAGGAAAAATATTTGATCTGTTTGTTTGATTTATTACCTGCTTTTTGTTCTTGAATTCAATGCTATGTACACAGTGTTCCCTTCTCTCATTTTCCCACATAATAACAGCCCTTGAGGTAATATGTTTGAATTTAGAGATGTGTGCACTGGAAAATGTTTTTACAAATAAGTCATCTGCACCATATACGCAAAGAAAGAACAATCTACAAAGCAAACCACATAGAACTCCAGAGTTAAATCACAAACAAAATAGGAAAATGGAACTAGGATCCAATTGCCAAAGACCATTTTAACCATGAAGCAAGATTTCACTTCATTTGGAGATCACTGGATTCCTTTTCTAACTTCCTCTCTGTATTAAAAATAAAATAATTTTCAGAAGACAAGCCATAACCCACCACATCAGCTGTTGGTTATGCAAGGGACGTCATATGGTTCCAATTGGAAATTCACATCAAGCCGTTTATCAAACAGAGACAGCAATGGACAGAGAAAGAGAAAGGGAGAGAAAACATTAAGTTGCCTCAAGACGTGAGAGTATTTTATCTGTGGGATTTGTCAATGTTCTTGGAAATTGTGCCTGTGGCCTAGAATAGCTGTGGAAATGTGGGAGAGCTTACAGAAAGTTGTTCCCAGATACATTTGTCAAATCACAGTAGAACAAAAAACTAAACATCAAGGAATCTTATTAAAGAGTGGGGCTGCTCTTAGGAGAAGAAAATTACAGTTAGGGACACACACACCCCACATCATATGTTATCTTAGATGGCAATTACTTCAGTCCAGAAAACAAATGAGCGGATCCTCAGAGAAGGTGCTAACATTGTTTATTTTGTGGTAAATACAGTAGATACAATGAGAGGATAGGATTGGCCACAGCTTCTACCAAATTCATGTTTCATATACAAAGCCAATGAAAAACTCTGCCAAAAACATGCTGGGCTAGCCTCTAGGCAGGGCTGGATTTTCCTATAGGCTAACTAGGCTTCAGTCTAGGGCCTCAATGATATATTTTATTCTCTCACATGTAATTTACATAATTTACAAATTTAAAAATGGAAGGTGAAAGGTCCTCATAAGTGGAATAGCCTAGGGCCTCAACTAAATCCGGCCCTGCCTCTAGGACAGTGATTGCCAACCTTTTGGACCCCAGGGACCACTAAACTCAGAATTTTAAATCTCATGGACCACTAATATGATTTTTTTTTTAAAGATACATACATTTGTAAAATAATGATCGGAGAACTTCCATTTTATTTATATCAAAGGCACCTATTTAATATAACAAAATTAAATAAAGCTTATTCAATTACAACAAAATCATAAATGCTTCTTTAATCATAACAAAATCTTTAAAAGTTGTTTAACTGTAGCAAAATTATTAAAGTAAACGTAATTGTTACAAAATAATTGAAGCTTATTTAAGTATTACACATTTTAGTGTGATATTTTGAGAGACAGAGAGAGAATGAAAGAGACAGAGACAGACACAGAGAGAGAGGGCAAGAAAGAGAGAGAGATGCACACACACACAAACACACACACAGAGAGAGAGAAAGAGGCAGAGGGAGAGAGAATGAGAGACAGGCACAATGAGAGAGAGACATAGAGACAGACACACACAGGAACCATACAACTATACAAAAAAATTCAAATAATCTCCATATTTTCCTGCGGACCACCAAACTTTTCTCACTGTCCACTGGTGGGTCCTGGCCCACAGGTTGGAGACCACTGCCCTAAGAAATATGGTTGCTTCTCCTGCTGGTTAGTTTCCTGAAATTGCAGAATGAGAAAGAATGGGTCTGTTAGTTCTTCCTGCCCATATTGTGGATATCCATACCTTGAGAACCTCTTCCTGAGAAATGGCTATATTAGATTGTGTTCAAATTCATTTTATGTTATTCATCATATGTGAATATTTTCTTTTGTCGGTGGATTCTAACTTCACTTTTTAAATTTTGCAATTGACTCTCCTGACCACTACATACTATATCCAAACAGACCTTTCAGGTATCTCACAATACAGTAACTTTAAACACTTGGCTCCAGAATCTGAAGAGTGATACGTTTTGACTTGGACTCCCTTGTGACTGACAAGGCAGATCTCAAAATATAAACTAGGTTGGACTTAGTTAGTGCTTGGATGAGAGAACATAGGAAATGGATGGTTTTTTCAATAGAGGAAAAATTTGCAAAACATCTCACTATAAGATATTGGAGAACCAGATCCACATAGCTGTTAAGAAAATCTCATGGTTACACCCACAGAATTAGTTAGAAAGAGTCAAACCGTATTCACTGATTTTTCTTCCTTAAAAAAAATATGAATGGCTCATTTGGTTTATATTTCCATCCTACCAGTACTTATGCACTAATTTTGATGTGTTCCGTAACATATGTCAGTGCACTATCTCTAAGATCAAGGTGGGAAACCTAAGCTCCTGTAGATATTTCTGAATCATAATTCTGAGTAGCTTCATTAGATAACACCAATGAAGAGCAATGCTGGAAGTTGTTCCTTAGCAGCAACCAGCAGTTTCCAGTCCTACATCAGAAACCATCACAGTTGGAGGGATTCACATGTGGCTTTATTCCTTGTGCAAAAGCGATTTTCATGTCAGATAATTATCACAATTCACAAATATGTATTGCAACAAACTACAGTACTTGCAGCTGTCCAATCATTCCATTCTATTTATCTTCCATTTCCCCTATTTTCAAAGCCCTAGTGAATTGACATTCCTCCGTAGTCTTTATAATTTTTGAGGGGGAAGGGAGTATCCACAACTGAGATTCTTTATTCCTGTACGTCTTCAAACTTTGGACTTTAGCTAAATCAATTGGAACATTTCTGTCAAGTATGGGTGGTGACTTCCTAAACAATGTCATTAAGAGATTGAATATTGGAAGACAGGTAATGTTGACCAGTAGGTCCAGTAGGATAAGTAGCATTTTTTTTACACATTTTCCCAAGCAAGCATCAAAGAGGAAATAATGTAGCATGCAAATTTTCTTTTTCAATTCATCATTGTTTGTATTTCTTAATTTGCAATTGTACATGAGTCACAGGTAGTTTGAACATAGGAACCATTTAAGGGCAGAAAGAATCTTTGAGTCTCCCATTCAGAGGCCTCCTAATCTGACAGAATGAGACTTTGATTAGAATCAAGGTAGTGATTCTACTGAAAATGCTAATGAAGCTTGACTAAGCACACAACCAGTGGAAAATGCTTGCACCATGCTCTGCTTGTACTATCATCATCAGGCAGAGTTTTGTAACAGCAGGCCCATATAAAAAATCTATAAGTACTCTCAGCAGGAAAAGAATTACTGAAAGTTTTATTGAAGTTTTATTGGTGGATGAAGATTGAGCCACATAAAACAATTGGCAACAAACGTAAGTGATCTATTGTATAACTTCACTTTGACTTTACTAAGAAAAGATTGAATGAATCTAAAACCACTCTTTTGAAGACAGAGAAGTTCACATTCTGGACATAGAGAACCACCAGTTTGAAAGAAGAGTCAAGGAGGCCATCTATGTTAAAATTGAATAGTCCCCTCTAAACAGTGGGGGGCAGATACCACTCTGAAAATACAGATTAAACCCTCAAATGACTTCAACAGCTCTCAGAGAGCTAACAATCAACCCTAAGAGTGTAATGACCAGATGACAGCGTAGAATATAAATCCTTCCATTTCCCACCATTCAGTCAGAACTGAAGAAGCTTCTAGGATGAGAAGTGAAATGTTTTCAAGGAAAAAACCAAGACAATCCAGTTGCCTTTTGGAAAAGCACCTTTGGGACATGAACATCAGTTAACAGTGGTCCCAGAGAGAGCTTGAGGATTTTTCCTAAGGCCTTGGGCACAGTTCAGCAGAGGCTCATGTCACAACTTGGAATGACCACATGGCAGAGACCCTGGATTGGCTCACACTTTTTCAGATTCTCATAGAACACTATAGTTTACCAAGGAGCTGTGAGAGAAGAAACAACACTTGAGTTGTCCAGGTGCCTCTGGAGGAAGGCAAAATGCAAAGTGAGCAGAGGTAAGGGTGACAAGGTGAACCTATTTCTCTGCCTTTACTATGTCTAAGATAGCTGACCAATGCTCCTGTTTTTGATGACCATGTCCCTCCTGGGTACAGAGGAGTTGGCAGAGCCCTTGCAGTGGCTCCACTGTGAGGAATATTTCTAGCATCTGTTAGATAATGCTACTCAGCTTCACTCAGAGTTGAATTTTTGCTGATCAAATTCTTTGAAAGTAACTGAGACACATCAGTCCTGTTATCTGGGATGAATCTGAACTGGATGATCCTGGAGAATTGAACATGGTTTTCATGAGATCAGTCATCTGTGTTCTGGACCTATGCCTCTCTTGGTTGGTCAAGATCCTCCCAGTGGTTGGTATGTGCTTGGTTCCAAGGAGTATTAATGTCTTTTGGCAGAAGGGAGCACACAGATTCAACATCTCATTGATGGAGGCCATTCCTGAACTGTGAGGCTTTGTTCCCGGTCAACCATGCCTTGGTAACTTCTGCAATCCGTTCTTCATGGGACTACCCTCACAATGGTTCACAATGTGCTGACTGATTCAGTATTGGGTGCTCCTAGGTCCACTCATGTTGCATGTCTGTTACACAAGCTGCACTGGCTTTCAGGTTTTTTTCAGGTGCAAAGTCTTACAGGGTACAGTATTATCAATGTTCCCTGAGGGTATCTGCCCATTTCATAGAACAGTCATGCTCCAGGTTCCTTGTCTTAAATTTTATCATTTAATGAGACTCAAGTAGCCTCTGCTCTATAAACACCCATCCCTTGAGTACCTTCCTCTTAACCTTTCTGAAGGCTGTAAAGTATTGGCATAGGGTGAGGTTGGAGCTGGAAGGCAATGGTGTTGGCCACATCACAGAGAGTAGCAAGATTTATGTTTTTGCATGTATTGCTTGTTGTATTTTATTGTTTGTATGTTATTTGGTTTTATATAATTATTGTGATCAGCACAGGGTCATCTTTCCTAAGATGAGTAGTCATAAAAAGTCTTTTAAATAATAAATTAGAAGAGGGTGGCTACTTTATTATATTCCACAACTACTACCGAGAAATTTGAAATATTTGGAAATATTGGAAAAGACACAAGAATCTAGAGCAAATTGATTTCATTTGAAGAATCTTCAAATGGAAGAACTTGGAAACATTTTCACTGAGTGTTTGAGCTAGTCAAATTGTTAGTCAAAAATATTGTAATTAACCAATATTTGCCAATTTCTCTAATAAGTGACACAGTAGCATGTATATATTTAATCACCCGAGGACAGATAGGACAGATTACACTCAATTAGGGCTTGGATGAGGAACTATCTGGAAACCCTAGGACAATAGGTTAAATGGAAAATCCCAAAAAGCCTCTCAGGCGATGGTAATGGCAAACAATTCCTGTTCTTTGCCAAAAGAATGGCAGAGTTTTGAAAAATGAACAGCATAGGCTGCTATGTATGCTCTTCAATCAGCAAACATTACACTTCTGCTTTGTGAGATGCCAGTGTGGAAAACCAGGTTGATGTAGTGGTTAAGGCTGGTTACACATACCCATCCTATCAGGTGTGGTCAGAAAGCATATTATGAGTCCTGGAGGACTTCCGGTTCTGGAGGCAACAGGACGTGAGAGAGCGAGCTCTGCCTCTCACGCCTGAAACCCGCTTCTTGGG
>JANHFO010005935.1:19276-30142 GCA_032468095.1 Pareas carinatus | reverse complement strand
ACACTACTCGGGAAAGGTAAGTGGTAGCTTAGAACCAGCTCGTGTGTGTTTGTGAGATTGCCTGAAAGTTTGGAGTGCAGTACTTTTTGAGATTACCTACCAGGAACATACATGTCGTTCCATTTTTATATATATAGATTATTATAATCTGTTCACATTGTTGTGAACATATCTGTTCACTATGGAGTGCTGCTTACACTAGATAAGCTATTTAGGTTAGGCTGGGATCTTGCTAGAGCAGAGAAATAAATGTAAGTATTCTCTTTAGAAATATAGATAGATAATGACAGTGACCATAAGTTGTTTGTGGAATACATTAAAGCTTGCTGAACACATTATAGCTAGTGGAACACATTATGGTGAATTTAAAATAATAAAAATAATTTAATAATTAAATTGCAATTAATTTGTTCATTATAAAATACTTATCAGATATTGTTATGATTAGTCAACTTTTAAATGCAGTTTGAAATACATATTTTCATTCTTTTTTTAACTAAGATGGAAATAATTGTTTTTCAAGTGACTTCCATTGCTTATTTTTATTTTAATATAATGGTTGGTATTGCACAACTAGAGTATTTATGAATGCATATGAAAACCAGTTAGGATGTGTACACGTCATTAAATATACAAGGTGTTCATTCTCTAGAGATATTAGGGAGAAACTCAGAAGTCATATTTGCTTAAAGAGTTAGTGGCTAGTAACCTTTGGTTTCCCAGTTTTGATCATGCCCAGCATTGGGTAGTTTATTCTCATGACTTTCTTTGCAATGCTCTTTATTTGCATGACTGCATTCCTGCTCACACTAGTAATACTATTATTAAATTTGCAGATGATACAACAGTGGTGGGACTTATCTCCGAAGAGGATGAGTCTGCCTATTGAGATGAGATCGACCGGTTGCTTTTGAGGTGTGGAGATAATGATTTGGGCCTTATCACCAATAAGACCAAGGAGCTTATAGTGGACTACAGAAGGAATAGATCAGACATCCATCTCTTGGTTATCAATGGAGACCGTGTGCAGCAAGTGACCAATTTTAAGTTTCTGGGTGTTATCATAAAAGAGGATCTCACCTGGTGCACTCACATTGCAGCTTTGGTTAAAAGGGCCCAGCAGAGATTATACTGCCTGAAACCTCTCAGGAAACAACAACTGAATGAAAAACTGCTGGTGACCTTCTACCACTGCACCATGAAGAGTATTTTAATGTACTGCACCTGTGTATGGTTTGCCAATTGCACAGTGGCAGATAGGTCAGCGCTCCAGAAGGTCAACCTCATTGCCCAGAGGATCATTGGTTGCCCTCTCCCTTCTTTGGAAGAGCTTTATAGCTCCCGCTGTCTTAAGAAGGTTCAAGACATTCTTAAAGACCCATCTCATCCTGGGCATCCTTTTTTTTTGAACTATTGCCATCTGGCAGACGGTACAGGATAATAAAAGCAAGGACAAACAGGCTGAAAAACAGCTTTTGTCCCAGAGCAGTAACCATATTAAATTCTACCGCGTAGTGTAATATTAATGTAATATCAGGGGTTTTCAATTTCACAGGGTGGGTTTCGTCCAGGTGCCATCAGCTGGTGGCCCCCAGGGGTAGAGCCTTCTCTGTGGCAGTGCCAAACCTATGGAATGAGCTCCCTCTGGAGATTCGCAAGATACCTGATTTCCAGGCCATCCACCGTGCCCTTAAGACCCATTTTTTTATCCAGGCTGGACTGGACTGACCCCCAGGGTTTTTAGTTGGGTCGGTTCCTTTGGGGGAGGGATAGCTGAGGGTTTTAGGGGGTCACTGGGGGTTTAAAATTTTAGAGTTTTAAGGATTTGCAGCCCAAATAGATTTAATTTAATTTTAAATTGTTTTAAATATGGTATTGTGTGGTTTTAAATGGTTGTACACCGCCCTGAGTCCTTCGGGAGGAGGGCGGTATATAAATCAAAATAAATAAATAAATAAATTTGTATAGAATGTGAAGGATGTGTGTTTTTTGTTTTACTTTTATAGTTTTCTATTTATATGCACACTGAATATGGTATTTAATTTTGTACAAGATGCAATGACAATAAAGTATAAATTAAACTAAACTAAACTATTTTCTTACCTCATCTGGAGAGACAATACACATGTCTACATATTGCCAGTCTATTGCACAAATTTGCCCAGATGCTTTTGTAAACATGCTTACATAAAATCTCAATGGGTCGGAAAGATAAAACCACGAGCTCTTGCATTAATTTCACATTGCTACAAAATGTTAATGAAACATCACTCAGGGAGACTTATAAATTATTAAATATTCCCAAGGAATTGGTTTTTGAGACACAGGAATCCATTCCTGAGATTTCTTCAGAGGAATTTAAGTTTAAAAATAAGTTTGGGCAAATGTACATGCAATATATCATGTAAAATTGGGGATCAACAAAATCGCCTATTTTGCTGCCTTCATTTCTCATTATTCTATTCCTACATTGCTTCCATTTCATTTTTTTATTATTTATTGAAGACTATGAAAAAGCATAGGCTCTCATAGTTCCTGTTTTCCCTACCTTCCTTGTACTAAAAGCTCAGTGAAACAAACATCTCCCAATATAGTTTAGGGCTGACACGGATTTTCCAGAAAGGGAGAAGGAATTACAGATTTAACCCCATTGCTGGAAAGATTGTCTTCTTTCTCACTACCAATTTCACTTCTTTCTTTTTTTAAATTCTCTACAAATTTAAAAACACAAACATTTACATACATACACATTTTCCCCATCAATTCATTTAGAGATCATTTACCTTCCATCTCTTCTCCATATCTAAATCTATTATATACAATTACTTTAACATTTATTTACAATATTTGAACATGATCTTAATCACTTTGATTTCAATTCCGTCAATCATTGACATTTCCATAGTATTGGTCCCAATTGGATCTCTCTTTCTCCTTTTAATCAGCCATGTGATTTTTAGATCTTACGAAATCAAAGTTAGCGTGTTCTCTCATTCCTTTTTAAAGATTCTTGTAATAATTATAAGAGTAAAGTAAAAAAACACCCTTTCTTCCTTTTCTTTTCTTCCTTCCCCTTTTACCTTCCTATTTCTTTCTAACTTTATTTCATCCTTTCTCCTCCCTTCTTTTATTTATTTCTTCTCACCCTTTCTTGTTGTTACTCTTCCAATTTTGTAGCTTTGTAGCTTCAATTGCTTATCTTAACCTCCTTGTGTGTTAATTGTTTATGCTTCTTATCTTATCTTCTGCTTTCTCCTAAATTCTCTATCTTTCCCTCTTTTAGATTCTAGTCCTTCTTTCCTATTTTCTAACAACTTTCCGTTCTCTGTTTCCTAGTTCTTTCTGCCCTTTTAGCGCATTTATAGATCATTTTCTCAACTTTTCCTTTCTTACTTTCTTCTTACGTTCTTCTACTTTCTTATTCCTTTCTTCCTTTCTTTCACTTTTTCTTCTCTTCTTCCCATTCTATAGACTCTCTCTTTCTTTCTTTGATCCTGTATTCTCATTCTTCCAGTTTCTTTTCCTGTCCTTCTATTGTTCTGTTTGTACTATTAACTTCTGTTATTCCTTTTTGGGTAGTAGCTTCTTATTATTATTTCAAACTCCTTCTTCTATCTAACCTGTATTTACTTGTTTCGACCTTGCTCCAACCATACATAAAATTCATTCCACAATTTGTAATATTTTGATTATTCTTTGTCTTTTAATCTTAACATGAGACAGTCCATTTTTGCACATTCTAAATTTTTTAATAAAAACTCTTCGTCTGGAGCTGCGTCATCTTTCCAATGTTGGGCATATGTTATTCTTGCTGCTGTAATTATGTGAATTACCAGATATTTATGTTGTTTACGTATGCCTTCTTTATCACTCATCAGTTCCAATAAAAATAGTTCAGATTTTTTCTCTATTTTTTTCTGTATTATTTGTGTAAGCCAATCATTAATTTCTCCCCAATAAATCTTGGCATATTTGCATGTCCACCGCATGTGAAAGTATGAGCCAATTGGCTCGTACCAATTTCACTTCTGACAATAATTAAGACCCAAGTAGAATCCCTGCCCATCTAGCACTGCAAAACCATGCAAATGCAAATAGACAAATAGGTACCACTTTGCTGAGAAAGTAACAGGGTTACTCCCTTCTATGAAATATGGTGCTTTGGAGTCTGGACTACAAGGAAAGACTTGTCTTCCCCACAATCATCTGTTTGATGTTAAATGGCCTGCATGAATTCTACTCTTTCAACTATTAGTCTCTCATAGAAGATAAGGAAGTCACTCTTGTTTTTTGTCTATTTCACTTTACATATGAAAGATAAATTTCTTTATATATTTAGTGAAATATGTATAATATAAATATATAAAATAAAATGCAATATAAAAAAATTAAAAAACCAAAGTCATAAACAAGCAAATGTAGCTTACAAAAGATTTCAGTCTGCTTGATGTCATTTCAGGTCATTATACCAAGGCTATTTGGATGTGAAGAGAGTACAATTGGATCTGTTTGATCAAGGTTGAGTATTAGCTATATTATTTGGAAATAATGGTCAGGATACCAGTCACCTGAAAAGCTTTAGTCAGATATGTTTGTTTGTTTTTCATCCAGTGTCATTCACTCTAGATACTCCTTTGATCTCCATGATTTATGTTTTTGAGGGTTGCAAAGAAATATGGTGAGATTATGGTGAGGTTTCAACCACAATAATACATGAGCAAACAACAGATACAAACTCAAAATGAACCTCTCCAGACTCTATTGCAGAAAATATGACTTTAGTAATGCCTGGAACTCATTACCTGACACTGTTGTTACATCCCCAAACCCCCAAATCTTTAACCTTAAACTAACTACCATGGACCTCACTCCATACCTAAGAGGTCTATAAGAGGGCGTGCATAAGCGCACCAGCTTGCCTACTGTCCTTGTCCTACTGTCCCCATTTATTCGTACTCATTTATTATTAGGCATATGTGTATGCCTATCTATACCTACTTGTTTATATAGTATATTCCTACTTATACTTTTTTCTTTCTTATATAAGCTTGGCTTAAGGCAACAATCATTGAGCAATATTTATATTGTATGCCACCCAGAGTTGCTATGATAGGGACGTGAGTGGCATATTCCACATACCTTCCTACTACTACTTTCTCCACAACAACAACCCTGTAAATTGGGTTTAACT
Organism: Pareas carinatus; assembly: GCA_032468095.1. Taxonomy (NCBI): domain Eukaryota; kingdom Metazoa; phylum Chordata; class Lepidosauria; order Squamata; family Pareidae; genus Pareas; species Pareas carinatus. The sequence continues at coordinate 24,951 of JANHFO010005935.1, read as the reverse complement.
TAGGGAGAGTAACTGGTCCAAAGTCACCCAGCTGGCTTTCATGGCAAAGGTAGGACTTGAACTCACAGTCTCCTGAAGCTTATATGTAGTTGACAAGATGAATGTATTTTAAGACTATGAATGTATCTTATGCTTATATATACAAATCATTATGCTTGTAGCTCTGGGTGTGTTTGGGTCTTTTCCCGTGTAGGATTGAGAGTATCTTGGCGACGTTTCGGCGAGATCTCACTTGCTATCTTCAGGCTGGTGCTTTTGGCTTTGTGGTAGTGTGCTTTTGGCTTCATGCTAGCCCAAAGCACCAGCCTGAAGATGGCGACTGAGACCTCGTCGGAACGTCGCCAAGATACTCTCAACCCTACACGGGAAAAGACCCGAACACACCTAGACCTACATGCCTGTACCTGTGAAAAGCTACGAAAACAAACATCATTATGCTTATATATACAATGATTATGCTTACATATATAATGATTATGCTTAAATATACACAAATGATTATAAATGTATCTTTGATTGCAATCGCAATTGTTTTTTTGTATGTATGTAGGTATAGAGCATGTACACCGGAGACAAATTTCTTGTATGTCCTGACACACTTGGCAAAATAAATTTTGATTCTGATTCTTTATAGTCTGGTGCCTTAGCCCCTAAGCCAAACTGTCTTTTTTTGCAATGTTTTGTGGGTTGCAAGACACATGACATAGGCAAGGGCTCAACTAGGCAGCAGCTTTAAGAGCCCAAAAGGTGCACAAGGGAAGATAATTGATATGGTATGCATGATGACATCACCATCCCCATGTTATTTTGATCATTGTGACTTCTACCAGATGCCTTTAACATCTCCAGTGGCCTTTTATTTGCAGATGCTTCTGAACTTCTAGCCCTGCTCAAATTCTCTTAGCAGAACCTTCTGTCGTGCATCATAGAAGTGAAATGTTTTGCTATCCACTTACTGATCTAGGTGAACTGCCTTTGCCAGAATGTGATATGATCATTTTAAACCCAGTCACAAGTTAGGTGAAAATGTGTAAACTGAGAGCCAACAAGTACTGCACCTTCTCCAATTACTCTGCCGCCCTTAGGAAAGATGGTTGGAAAGCGAATAGTAGTGGCGTTACATAAGAACGTAAGAAGAGGCTGGCTGCATCAGACCATCAACCTGTTTTGTACAACAATCTGTGTCACACAGTGGCCCATGGGATATATTTGGAATGCATTACTTTCCAGCAGCCGCGTTTCAGGAATGCTGCCTATGATTCATGAAGTAGTAAATCACTGCCTGTATTAATGGCCATAGATAGCCTGCTCTTCCATGAATCTATCAAGTTCTCTTCTAAATCCATCCAGATTGCTTCTCATTGTGCAACTGATGGCAGGGAATACTACAGTTTAATTATGTACTGGGTAAAAATGTACTTCTCTCTGTCAGTTTTGAATGTTTCTGCAGTAGTAGATGACTCAAGTTCTAACTGTACATGAGAGAGAGATTTCAATTCACGTTATGTACTGGTAGTCTTCATTTCCAACTGGTGATTAGTGACTGCTTGAAGTTTTGAGGGACCTCCCCAAGGCTACTTATAACCTGAATTCAATAGTTGCCCCCACCCTATGGCCACATAATTGCATTTTGAGTGCTCAGCAAGCGGCCAATTTAGAATATATCAGCATTTACTTCTGGTTTTCAGGTAAAAAACTTCCGTTGCAAAAAATGGACTCACTTAATAGCCACAGTATTTGCTTTAGGACTGCCGTGTTCGCTGAACGACCGCTGCAAAATACAAAATCATAAAATCAGGTGTAGTCACATGGTGATCTACTTAATGACCAGCCCGACTTTTGGTCCTAAGTCTGGGCTCAATTATGGTAATAAGTCAAGGACTACCTATAAGGTTTTAAATTCCTATGCTTCCCTTTACCTTCTTTCATTCCAGAATAAAGAATTTCCCCCCATGGATGGCTGTTTTAGTACACAGATTGTTAGAGGGTTGCCTTTTTCAGCATGTTTTCTAGCTCTGTGACCTTCTTTTTAATGGCCAGGATTCATAATATGTCCTCAAAATATGGTTTCACCATAGAGTGGCAAGCATACTTTCTCACTTTGAGTGATATCATTGGCCTGGCACAGGCGGTTGGTATTTCTTCCTCCAATTTTAAAACCATGCTCCAATTCTACTTTTTCTTAATAGTCAGCATATAATAATTATTTTACTCTTTTCCTTTTTGGAATTTGAGAAGTATAGAAAAAGATCTTGACAGTCATCTAATATAACCTCTTGCCTCTTGCAGAAATCTTCTACCACAGCCTCCATGACAAAGAGCAGTAAGCTTCTATTTGAACACTTCCAATGAAGGAAAGTCCACTTTCCAAAGCAATAATTAAGCAATGGCTTAATTGTTTCATAAGTCATGGAACAAAGTCTCCATGCAGCAAAACTGATTGTGGGTCCTTACTGAGGAATGGATTTTAAGAAAGATTCATTTGATTTAGCTTCAGTTAGGAGGTGACCCTAGGTCAGTGCTCCGAGAATTCTAAGATTAATCCTATGGATATAATTGCTTTGCCTGAAAATCAGCCAGGCTAAGGAAATGCAGAATTTGACAGTATAAAATGTCACCTTTTTCTTTCAGAAACAAATTATATTGTCAACCATAGAAACTATCAAAACATGCCTGAAATCAACATGACAAAAACTCAAGGCACTCTGAATTCTTCAAGAGAGTGTGGGCTTGATACATTGCTTGGCATAATTTGTGTCCTATTTTCCTCAGCAAAAAACAGCAGCACAAAATTTAAAAAACTAGGTTTTGACTGGTTTCGTGTCTGAAAACTCTTGGCCTCAAACTACATAGAGGCCTAGTAATATTAAGGACAATTGCAAGACTGTACCATTATAATTGCCTTGGAAATAAACTAGCCATTCTATTGCCATGTTGGCAATGTGTGGGCATTCCATTCCATTTTTGAAAGTCAGCAATGATTCATGTATTTAAGTATTGCACAAATTTGGTTTTTGTGAAAATGTTGATTTAGTTACAGCCTGGCATTGTTAAATTTAGCAATGTAATCTGTCACTATTCCAATTAAACAGGAGATGAGTAGCAAATGCAGTCAAGTTCTTATATGCCTTAACAAATGTGAAGAATGCAAGGGCAATTCAGTTAAAATTTTCCATGTACCCACACCTTAATATTTATAGAGGCAAGCAAGGGCCTACGGTTTTTCACAAATATGAGATTGCTCCTTATCTCATAAACATCTTAATTTAATGCCAACAGTTTTATCTCTTGCATGTCCTAAATTGGATATGGGCTGATGAGAAGGCCGAAGTACAGAGGGTCTTCTAATTCTGCAATCAATTGTTGCAATTATTTCCCATAGGCATCTTGGGAGAGCAACCAAGGCTTTCATCTGTCTAGTTCACCTATCCCCTTGTTCCAAATCTAGAATTTGGCAGCACTATGATTAGCCCTTTCCCTGAGGACTTTCTCAATTGAAATCAGGGATAGATTTTTCTGTCCTTGCCAGATTCTTCCCCTAGGCTGGAATTTTAGCTGCCTAAACTTTTTGCCAAGAACTTGCTCAACTATCTCTTAACATTCCTAAGGAATCCCCCTCTTGTCCGTTTGGCTTAATGTCTAAAGTGGAAGAAATGCAAATGCTCCCCTTAGTGTCATCTTATGTAATTGGCAGTCAATGACAGGTTCTGATCTGTCTGAAGTTCTAGCTCAGGTTAGGTGTTTTTAGGGATTACAAGATATAAAAAGCAAATCACCAATGTTGAGAGAGACAAGGAGCAAGTTTTCCATTACTGCATTGGGGTCTCTTATCTGAGTTCAGCATCCTCAATTGTGATTGATTACTTTGGAAAATTGTAACTGGACATCCTGGCTTATGTTATTGACCAATATCTACTGTAGAATAATGCAAAGTTTTTTCAGCATCCCTGTTCTATTTCATGTTGATCAGAAACTATGGGTATAGATAAATATTTGTAAATATTCAGATTATCAGATTCCAGATAAGGTGCAATTATTTTTTAAAGCAGAACAGGAGAAAAGACTTCCCCACTGTTCAAAATATAACAAAAATAGCACATGGATTTCTCATCATTTCAGCATCTGTTTCTGATTTTAGTTTTACTTACCTAGATATACTAGTAGCTACACTGTAAGACTAATCCAAAATGAGTAATTTCTGCCTAAACATATTTGTATGTTAAAAAGAGATCAGAGAATTGGATCTCTGTTTGTGGGAAGTATGTCAGTTCAGAGGGATCGCTCATTTGGATCTGTGACAAAGTGCATAATAATCTCTCAGAAAAAGAAACTACTTTAAGATTATTTTTGAAAGAGTTGATAAAAAAACCTTTAGTTTGTAAAATATGGTCCAATTGAATTTTCAATAGGGAGAGAAAAATGAAAAGGGGAAAACAAATTATCTATTTTCCACTAGGTCACATAAGTCAAACACAAGATTCGGCCCATTGTCTGCTTGGATTCAGCCCGTGGAATCATCCTGGAGACGAGTGAAGTGCTCCCTGAGGCAGCGGCAGTGTTGCAGGTAAAGGGCTGTTGACTGCGGGGGCGGGGGAGGCAGCAGGAGGCTACGAGCAGGAGATGACAGGCACAGGGGGAAGTTGATGATGGCTGCAGGAGGACTGGAGAGGCATTGTCGGAGGCCGAAGGAGGGTCAGGGAGGCATAATTGGTGGCGCAGAAGGACTGGGGAGGTATCGTTGGAGACCACACAAGGGTCAAGGAGGCAATGTTTGAGGCCGCAGGAGGACTGGTGGCATAATCAGGGGCCCTGGGGGTGGCGATGACAGGTGCAGGGGGGTCAGCGGCACCTGGGGGGTCAGCGGCACCTGGGGAGGGAGGTGGGGAGGGTGGCCCATGACGACCACGGCGGCACTCGGAGTGACCCACAATGAAATTGAGCTTGACACCCCTGCACTAGATCAACTCAGTGCATTTTGAATTAAAACCTTTCATTATAACTCATCAAATAATATAAGGAGAACACAGGTTTTTTTAATCCTCCTCTTCATTAAAGCATTATTCTAGTATCCTTAACAGCAGGGTATTGATCTTTGCACATTTAATGTTTAAAGTAATATAATCCATCAAGAGATAATTCATTATTAGGCAATAATTATGGTGATAATGATTTAATTGATTGTGAGCCAAACAGTTAAATTTTAGCAACTACATAAGTCTTCTCTGCGACATTCTGTCCTTGGCCTGGTCTTTCATGTCTTCCAATGATCACTCATGAGCACTGTTAATGAGTTCGTCCTCCTTGCTCATGGTTGTCCCTTTCTCTTTTCCATCATCTTTCCCTGCATTAAAACTTTTCCAGCAACTAGGCATTGCATAATGTGTCCAAAATAGGATAATTTGAGCTTGATCATTTGTGCCTTGAGTGATCAGGGCTGATTTGTTCAGGGGTTGTTTGGTTTTTGGCTATCTGCAGAATTCTTAAGAATACTGTCCAATAGCAAAGTGCAAAAGCATCAATACTCTATCTTATATCAAAGTCCACTTTTCACTTCCATAGATGTATCAGGGAATATCGTGGCTTGCACTATTCTGATATTTGTAATAATGGTGAGAGGAGGAGGAGGAGGAGGAGGAGGAGGAGGAGGAGGAGGAGGAAGAGGAAGACAAAGAATA
>JANHFO010005933.1:74790-89683 GCA_032468095.1 Pareas carinatus | reverse complement strand
TGTAAGATATGTGGACTTCAGCTCCCAGAATTCCCCAGCCAGCTGTGCTGGCTGAGGACTTCTGGGAGCTGAAGCCCACATATCTTAAGGCTGCCATGTTTGAGAAAACACTGGTGTTAATGGGAGCAGTTAGACAAGCTAACTCCGCCAGATGCTGCACCCCAGTTCCCTCCAGACTCATGAGAAAAGGAGGATGGGAGTTGTAGTTCAGCAGCAGCCACGCGGCTGAGAAGACCTCACGGTGTCAACCCGGGCAGGGTGACACCACGTCTGCCCTCGCCGAGTCGCCCCCCCTGACGTCTGATGCGTCGATTGATATGGCAGATTTGCCACCGCGATGTGTGTCTCACCACTTGCTCTCCTCCCCTTTGCCTCCCACAGCCCTTAAACCCCTAAAAAGTGAAAGAGCCACGTTCCCCCCCTCCTCGTGACCCAGCGTATGGCGTGTTTCTAAAACAGCGCAGCTTACTAATTGTGTACAAATATGACTCTTCTGTTCTTGTTTCACGAAGGCCTGCCTTTGTTTTCAGGGGAAGCTCTCATCTCTGACACAACGGCAGATGTCTCCGTTCTCGAGAGAAGGCATTCTGGACTCCCTTATGGTGCTGTACGAGGAATGCAGCAGCCCTCCGCTAATGAAAATCAAGCACGTGGGCAGTTTTTTTAAAAAGCGTATGTCTTGTTGACTTCCTCTTAGCGCTTCAAAACACCAACTTGTTCTGTAAGAATTTAGAGTGGGTTTTGCTCTGCGAATCAGAAACACCAGCCTAATAGCCCATCCGCTGATGTCTGGTTTGGCCTCGGTAGTCCTCGAGTTAACGACCACGGTCTAGCCCCACATTTTGGTTGCTAAGCGAGACGTTTGTGAAGTGAGTTTTGCCCCATTTCCTGCCGCAGTTGTTCAAGTGAATCGTGGCGGCTGTTAGGTCCGTCGCACCGTTGTGAGGTAGATCCGGCTTTTTCGTTGACTTTGCTTGGCGGAAGGTCGCAGAAGGGGATCACTGACCCCGGGAGAGCTGCCACCGTCGTAAATATGAACCAGCTGCCAAGCGTCTGAATTGTGATCACATGATCACAGGGAATGCTGCTGCAGTTGTAAGTGAAAGGTGGTCAGAAGGCACTTTTTGAAGTGCTGCTGTAACTTTGAATGGTCACGAAATGAACAGTTGTACGTTGAGGACCACCTGTTTTCTGATTCAGGCTATATTTTTCTTTTTAGGGGGACGACTAGGAGTGAGGCTAGGGCAGTGGTCGCCAACCTTTTTGACCTCAGGGACCACTAAATTCATCATTTGAAATCCCGAGGACCACCAATATGAATTTTTACCTTTTATATTTATTCATATAAAAGGCACCTATTTAATATAGCAAATTAAAAAAGCTTATTTAATTATAACAAAACCATAAATGCTTATTTGATCATAAAAAAATCTTGTTTAATTGTAGCAAAATTATTAAAGTGAGTTTAATTACTACAAAATGATTGAAGCTTATTTAAGTATTAAACATTTTAGTGTGAAATTTATTCCTGCTTTAGAGACAGAGAGAGAATGAGAGACAGAGAGAGAGAGAAAAAGAAAGAAAGAGACAGAGAGAATGAGAGAAAGGCAGACAGACACAGAGAAAGAGAGAGAGAATCTCTCTCATACACACACACACACACACACGCACGCACATAGACAAACACACAAACATACACACACACCGCTCTGGAGCTCTACTCCTCCCTCGCTCGCCGGCTGGGCCGAGCCCTGCAACCCACCCAAATGTTGCCGCGGCCCACCCGTGGGCCGTGACCCACAAGTTGGCAACCACTGGTCTAGGGACATGGTGATATCAGCAAAGTGGCCTGAGAATATTTAGGGACAGGTTTTTAAAGAAAGAATAGTGACTTTTTTGTAAATCAGTGTTTTTCAAACTTGGTAACTTGATAAATGATCTGCGAATTTCAGTTCCCAGAATTCCTCAGAGATCTGCCCGTAGAGGATATAAAGGGCAGCATTATGGGTGAATCAGAGTTGATTTGGTTAAATTCCACCAAGGCAACTGATGCCCGTCTTTCTCAACCTCTGCTGGCTGAGGAATTCTGGGAATCGAAGTCTCCGCATCTTAAAGCTGCTGAAGTTGAGACACTCTTCGGTGATGGCTTGCTCTTTTCCCCCTTCTTACCCTGCCTTCCTGATTTGCAGATTCCGATTCAATAGCAGAGTTCCGGGAGCTTCAACCCAGCTTGAAAGATTTTGAAGTCCGGAGTCTGATAGGACGTGGCCATTTTGCAGAAGTCCAGGTGGTGAAAGAAAAGGCAACCGGTGACATTTATGCCATGAAGGTGATGCGCAAGGAGAGAGTGTTGGCAAAAGAGCAGGTACGCCCCTGTTCAAGGGGAGACTTCTCTTTAACTGCGGACGGATTTAATGGCAACTGCAGGGAATTTACAAATGCCGTCCTTGGCGTCTCCCTGGGGACCCGTCAGAAATATAGACAGGCTTGATATAAAATGTTCTAGGGCAGAAGGGAGAACCCAGGGAGGATCAGCTCTGGCACTCTGACAAAAGTTGCATTGTGTCATTGCAGGGCAAGTGTCACCATGTTTATCCATCAATCAGCATAGAGTGGGGAGGGACCTTGGAGGTCTTCTAGTCCAACCCCCTTCTCAAGCAGAAGACCCGATAATGTTTCAGACAAGGGCCTATCCGGGCTCTTCTTAAAAACCACCCGTGATGGAGCACCCACAGCTTCTGAAGGCAAAAGTCGTTCCACTGGTTAATTGTCCTCACTGTTAGGAAGTTTTTCTTTAATTCCAGGTTGCTTCTCTTCTTGCTTAGTTTTCATCCGTTGTTTCTTGTCTTTTCTGGTGCTTTGGAAAAGAACTTGACCCCCTCTTCTTTATGGCAATCCCTCAAATATTGGAATGCTGCTATCATGTCACCCCTCGTCCATCTTTTCTCTAGTCTATTCATACCCAATTCCTGCACGGTTCTTCATATCCCCTGCACCCAGGCCCTTAATCATCTCAGTTGCTCTTCTTTGCACTTTTCCCAAAGTCTCAACATCTTTTTTGTCTGTGTGATCTTACTAAGGATGTGTAAAGCGGTACTAATACCGTACATGATTTGGATTCTATGCCTCTGTTTATATACAACAGAGTATAAACATATGTGTACAGTATGTGTATTGATGTTCCAAACACTTCCAAGAGGAACAAAATCGTTGTTGCGACAATTCTTTTGTTAGGACTGAGGAGTTAGTAACAAAACTCTCAAATGTATGTATGTATTTATTTATTTATTTTTCATATTTATATGCCGTCCCTCTCCATGGACTCAGGGCGGCTTACAATAAAACAATATTACAAATTACATAGATATCAATAACAAAAATAAATAGAATTAAATTACAAGTAAAAATATAACTACAAATAGAATGGAAAGACACAACCGCACACCAGTCATGCTTGGATCTCCCCAAGCCTGCCGAAAAAGCCAGGTCTTCAAAGCTTTACGAAAAGTCACTAGGGTGGGGATGGTCCGAACCCCTGGTGGTTATATATCTTGCATTAACAGGGACTAGAAACATGTATTTAATAAGTTAGAAAATTTAGAGTTTGTTTAATGGAATACTAGGCCAAAAAAAAAAAATCTATACCTGGTGATATACATGACCATTTCTGATGCAACTCCAAAATGTTTCCCCCCTCCCTTCGTGAATTTAATGATTCTTTTTCTTTTAAAAATGGGTTCTTTTTAGGTATTCTTTGAGGAAGAGAGAAATATACTATCCCAGAACACCAGTCCTTGGATTCCACGCCTGCACTATGCATTCCAGGATAAAAAGAATCTCTACTTGGTAAGATTTGGGTTTGCAAGCTCATTGTGGCTTTGTAGGGTTCTGACGTCGGGCATGTACAGGTAGTCCTCAACTTATAACGGTTCGTTTAATGACCGAAGTTAGCCACGGCACTGAAAACAGTGACCTGACCATTTTTCGCACATACAACCATTACAGCACACACACACACCGTGGTCACGTGATTTCCATTCAGGCGCTTGACAACCGGTTCATATTTACGACGGTCACGGCGTCCCGGGAATCACGTGATCCTCCTTTTGCGACCTTCTGACCAGCCAAGTCAACGGGGAAGCCGGTTTTCACTTCACAACCGGGCTACAAACTTAACGACGGGAGTGGATTGTGTCAGGAGAGGTCGGAAAACGGGGCAACGTTTGCAAACGTCTCACTTAGCAACAAGCATTTTGGGCTCGAGTGCGGTCGTATGTTGAAGACGACCTGTAGTTGGCTGTTGGACAGAGCCGCGTTGTGCCATGCTAGCTTCAGAGCACTTCGAGAGGGAAGTTAGGCTAGGCGTTAAACTTCTGGAGGAAGCCAAGCTAGGGAAAACCACTTCCGAAAATGTTGTCAAGGAAACTGCAGGAACTTGTCCAGGCAGTGGCTAAGAGTTGAGAGTGACTCAAAGGCATAAAAATGGTTGTGTATTTGTGTACATATTCATTATTTCTTATAGAGGTTGCAACCTTAAGCAGACAGGGAGGGGAAAGGGTAAGAGTAAATAGAAATTTTTATTGCAGTGGTCGCCTACCTGTGAGCCGCGAGAAAATTTTGGTGGTCTGCAGGAAAATCTGGAGATTATTTGATTTTTTTTATAGTTGTATGGTTCCTCTGTGTGTGTGTATGTGTCTGTCTCTTTCTGTGTATGTGTCTGTTTCTGCCTTTGTGTGTGTCTGTCTCTCATTCTCTCTGTGTGTGTGTCTCATTCTCTCTCTGGGTGTGTCTCATTCTCTCTCTCTCTCTCTCTCTCTGTCTCTTTCTCTCCTCTCTCTTTATCTCTGGGTGTGTCTCTGTCTCTCTCATTCTTTCTGTCTCTCTGTCTCAAGCAGGAACAAATAGCACACTAAAATGTGTAACATTTAAAGAAACTTCAATTATTTTGTAATAATTAAACTAACTTTAATAATTTTACTACAATTAAACAACCTTTAAAGATTCTGTTATGATTAAATAAGCATTTATGGTTTTGTAATAAACTTTTTTAAAATTTTGTTATATTAAATATGTGCCTTTCATATTAATAAAACTGAAGTTCTCTGATCATTATTTTACCATACAACGATACAAAAAATTTCAAATAATCTTCAGATTTTCCTGCCGGCCACTAAAATTTTCTCGCAGCGCACTGGTAGACCTCAACCCACAGATTGGAGACCACTGAGGCAGAGTATCAAGCTGCAGCTTTAATTATGAATGACATGTCCTTTTTACATTTCTCTTGAAACAGCTGAGTTTGATAGTGCACATACAGCTAGCCCTCATTTAGGAATCACAATTGGAGCCTGCAATTCACTCGTTAAACAAAGTGGTCACTAAGTGAAGCCACAACAGTGCATACAACCTGCAAAGGTCATAAATACAAGGATTGGTTGCAAAGTTATATTTTCATCACCGTTATAACTGCAAAGGTTTGTTGTCCAAGGCATTTGCTAAAAGAGGACTATCTGTAGTGGAAACAGTTTTTCTCTCTTACGCTTCTTGCATTTGTGACTTAAAATCTCTTTGTTTGCAAGTGTTCTTGGAAAAGTATAACTATTTATTGATCTTTAACTGTATCCAAATATGAATGTGTAATAAAATGCAGAAGCTACTTTTTAATTTTCAAGAGACTCCGTCGTCTTTAACACAAGTATTTCACACATTTTGCTTCTCTCTGTCTGTGTGCTTGATTACTTCCAAATGATGTGAAGGTAATGGATTATGAACCTGGAGGAGATCTACTCTCATTCCTAAACCGATATGAGGATCAACTGGATGAAAGCACCATACAGTTTTATTTAGCTGAATTAGTTTTGGCCATTCACAGCGTCCATCAAATGGGCTATGCCCATCGGTGAGTCTTTCAGTTCCACATCTGCATACTTAACCAAGCATAAGAGAGGCAATTTGGTCTAGTGGTTAAGGCATCAAGCTAAAAAGCAGGAGATTGTGAGTTCTAAACCTGCCTTGGTGTCAAGCGCCAGAAAAATCAGGAGATTCAGGCAGTTCAAATGAGTATAAATATTTATTGCAAATTTTGCAGTTGCAAGTTCTCTACAAGAATCTGAGCTACTAATGGTCAAGGAAATGAACGGGAGATCAGAAAGGTATTCAAGGTGGGCTGGATTTAGATCACTTGTGGGTGTGCAGGGACTCATGACTGATGATGCGTTTGACCCCTCCCTTGGACTCATCTCCCACACTTAGGCATAAAGTAGCTGGGTGACTAGGCCAATCATCAGGAGTCTGTGAATTCTAGTCCCTCCTTAGGCATGAAATCCAACCGGGTGACTTTGGGCCAATCACCAGGAGATTGTGAATTCTAGTCCCTCCTTAGGCATGAAAGTTGGCTGGTGACTTTAGGCCACTCCCTCTCTCTCTCTTAGCCCAACCCACCTCACAGGATTGTAGGGAATATAAGAGGATGAAGGTGTGTTGGATAGGTTTGCCAATTTATTTGTAAAAATAAAGATGGGATACAAATAAATACATTAAAAAATAATGAATTCCTTCATTTTTTTGAGATCCAGAATGTAGAATAAAGTTAGAGTAAGAAGTCTAAACAATGCAAAAGCTGCTAAGGATAATTTGGCTCCCTTTTGAGCCTTATTTTCAACTTTTAGCTTTGGTTGGAGTTAAACAGTTCCGCGGACAGTATAAATATATCTGACTGAGTTTACACATAGGGCTAAGCTTTTAATGTGGTTATGGTTGTATGAATCCAATTTGTTTCTGATAAAATGTAGTAGGAAATTATTCTCCAGGTTGGAAAGCATCTTTTTTTTTTATTTCTTACCCTTGTAATAGTTTCAGCAGCGTGATGGGGCAAGCAATTTTAATTTCAGAAAGAGAATTTTATTGATTCTTTCTTTCCTCTCTTTATGTCTTACAGAGATGTTAAGCCAGAGAATATCCTCATTGACAGAACAGGGCATATCAAGTTGGTGGATTTTGGTTCTGCTGCCAAAATGACAGCGGATAAAACGGTAATAAATATTTTGGCGTACCCATAAGGAATGGAGAAACTAAAGATTGACATTTAATCTTGGATAGTGCAATTGTATCACAGAGTTACACAGATGATGGGTGACGATCTTGGAAAAGCAACTAGACCAAATTAAATTGGCCTGAGGGCTAAATTCTTGAAATAAGCATCTGTCTGATACTCTGACTAAGTCATGGCTACAGTCAAACACTGTATTGTTTGTGTAGTGACATGAAGTTGAGCCTCAGTCCCTGGATGCTCAACCCACATTGTCAGTGATTACAGAAAGTTTGTCAGGCCTAAAACCAAGAATGACACATGGTGATTCTTCCAAGCTGAAATCTTTATTGTTTCACATCTATAGATAAAATCTAGCCAGATTAAGGATTCTACTCTGCATCTACAATCTATTCTGAGAACTCTTAGGGAGGGACTGTCTTCACCCTCTTACTCTCACACATGATATCTGGGCTGCATTGCTTTGTCCTCCTCTGTAATGTCCCCCTCCCTTTTTCCTCGGAATCCACCCCCCTACTATAGTTCATCATATCATGTGTAGGCCTCAACTCTCAGAATTCTTCAGCCACCATGTTTCAGGCCCCAAACCAAGAATGACACACAACTTCTGTATTGTATCACACCTATAGACAAGATCTTGCCAGACTAAAGACTCTACTGTCTGCATCCTCAATATACTCTGGGAACTCTTAAGGAGGAGCCGTCTTCACCCTCCTTCTCTCACACCTGATATCTGGGCTGAATTCCCTCTTTCTCCTCTGGAATGTCCCTCCAGGGCAGTGATGGCTAAGCATTTAGACACCAAGTGCCCGGACAAGTCCTGGCTAATGAGTTGCAGCTCGTGATGTCATCGCTTGGCACCGCTACTCCTTTCTCAGCATGCGCATGTCCCTGTGATGTTATTGCCTGGCGCCACTACATGTTTCTGAGCATGCTCAGCTCTGGGGCAATGCTGGGGCAACGTGGCTTACGTGCCGACAGAGAGGGTTCTCTTTGGCCACTGCGGCACGCGTGCCATAGGTTCACCATCACTGCTCCAGGGGATCCATCTCTTTACTGCATTCCTTCAGATCACGTGTGGACTTCAACTTCCAGAATTCTTCAGCCACCGTGTTCCAGGTCCCAAACCCAAGAATGACGCATGACGGTTCTTCCAAGCTGAGTTCCTTATTGTTTCACAACTACAGACAAAAATCTTAACCAGGCTGAGGATTCTACTACCTACATCTACAATATACTCGGGCAGCTCTTAAGGAGGAGCCGTCTTCACCCTCTTTCTCTCACACCTGATATCTGTTCTGAGTTGCCTCGTCCTCCTCTGAAATGTCCTTCCTCCTCCTGGGGGATCCACCTCCCTACTACACTCCATCACATCTTGGAGTTATAGTTGGGTAGCATCAACAACTATAGGATGGGAATTGAATGGTTCAATGCAACATAAAAGCCCCCCCCTTTATTCTTTCCTCCCTTTCCTTTCTCTTATTAGTATTTTTGTGTGTATGTTCTTTGTACTTTTAAATTATCCTGCTTCTTCCTGAAGGGAGCATCTGTCTGTCAGCTGAAGTAAACTGAAGCTGTGGGCGGCACCCATCATGGATAGTTGTGCCCTGGTCTTTGAGTTTAACCACGTGCATGCTAATTTTGGGGGAAAAACCCATCAAATGAGTAATTAAAGAAGCCGAGGTTACACTTGGTAAATAATAGTGGTTTTGATTACAGTTCGAACCGCTTGTCTCTTATTGTGGCAAGAAAAGCCTCTTGATTAAGGTAATTGAATGGATCGGATTTTAAATATCGAACAAGTCCTGGCTAAAAATCGTCGCTTTCCTTTCTACTGACCCTTGGGTATTTTTTTTTTAACAATGCGAAATTATAATTAAAAATATTGTTGGCCTCCTTTACGTTTTCTTTAGTCAGCTGGGATTTTGTTTAAACTTAACTAACGCTGAAGTAGAGGTGGCAGAGAAAATGAGTTTTTAAATTGTGTTCCAGAGAAATGTGGGAAGATCTTTAAATGAGAACTTCTCAAGTTACACGGGGTAGGCATGTTTTTGTGAAGATATCAAATTTCAAAATGTATTTTCTCTTGAAGAGAGAACTTAATTTCTCTTGTTATTTATTATTGGGGCTTATCTGTCACTCCATTTCCAGAGACTCAGTGCATCTTACACAATAAGTGGCTTACGATATAAATACTAAAATCAAAAATCAATTAATAGAGTCATAAACCAAGATCACAATTCAAGTCTAACTTCTTTTTGTGTTCAGGTGCCTTTCTGAAGAGTCACATTTTTATGGCTTCACAAATTTAGTCGGGAGGAGCTGGACCAGATATCTGTGGATAACTTGATTCAAAGGATAGGGAGCATCGCCAAGGATGTTTGTCAGAATTCAGCTTAGATAGTAGTAAGATTAGCACCTTAAAATGTGTCACCTAGATTCACACTTTGCTGTTGGGTTACAGGTAGTCCTCCGCTTAAGGCCACAATTGAGACTGGGATTTTTTTCGCTAAGCAATGCGCTTGTTAAGCGAGTTGCATCTGGTTTTATGACATTTTTGCTGCAGTTGTTGAACAGACCCAATGACTTTGCTTGTTAGTAACTTGCGGGGAAGGTCACCAATGGGAATCATTTGACCCCAGGATGTTCAAGCTGTTGTAAATACATGCCGGTGTGATCACATTACTATAGAGATGCTACAACAGTTGTAAGTTTGAACACTGGTTATAAATTATTTTTTTCAGTGTTGTCATAATTTCAAATGGTTGTTCAGCAAATGGTTGCAAGTTGAGGTCTATCTGTAATACGACCCAGATTGGATCCTACCTGTAGTATGCACTATTAGAAATCCTGTATATATAGGCCTACAGAACAAAGTGCACAATCACCATGGGCTTTACTACTTAACTGTAACAGAAAATAGGAAACTACTCAGAGCGAAAGGACATAAAGTATAACCATAGATGCAGACTTATAAACATTGCCATCTACTGGTTGGCTGTAGCTGTTGCATAAAATACATGAACAAGTATTCCAACATGTACACATAGTCCTTAACCGGTTGATTAGTGACTGTTCAAAGTTACAATGGCACTTAAAAAAAAGTGACCTATGACCAATTTCCCCACAACTGTTGCAGCATCCCCATGGTCGCACGATCAAACTTCAGGCAACTGGCATCTATTTATGACAGCCGCACTGTCCCAGGGTCAGGTGATCGACGTTCCAGCAAGCAATATCCATGGGGGAAGCTGGATCCACTTAACGACTATGTGATTTTCTTAACAAGTACAATGCTTTGCCTATCAACTGTGGCTAAAAAGTGTTAAAATGGGGAAAACTCACTTAACGACTGCCTCGTTTAGCAATGGAAATTTTGGGTTCGATTGTGGTCATAAGTCAAGGACTAATGCAACTAAGATGATTAAACACCTGGAGACTAAAACATATGAAGAACGGTTGCAGGATTTGGGTATGGCCAGTCTAGTGAAAAGAAAGACTCGGGGGTGACATGATAGAGGAGGCGGGGGTCAACTTATTCTCCAAACCCCCAGAAGACAGAACAAGAAACAGTGGATGGAAACTCATCAAGGAGAGAAGCAATCTGGAATTAAGGAGAAAGTTCCTAACAGGGAGGACCATCAACCAGTGGAACAGAAGTTGCCTTCAGAGGTTGTGGGTGTTCCATCACTGGAGACTTAAGAAGAGACTGGACAGGCACCCGCCTGAAATGGCATGGGGTCTCCTGCTTGACCAGGGGGTTGGAGTAGGAGACCTTCAAGGTCCCTTCCAGCTCTATTCGGATTGACTACCAGTATGGATCCATCCAATTGCAATATATCCAACGGTCCAATGTTTAAAGAAAAACATGGACGTGCAGAGACAGGAAGGCCCGAAGACCTTCTTTGCTATTAGGAAAGCAGGCTGGCAATAAATAAGTAGGGATGGGTTGGCAAAGCTAGAGTATTTCGCCCCCCCCCAAATATGTATGTTAATTTAATTTAAAGCTAAACCAAAGCGGATTAGTTAATCCAGAACCCCCTTTTCCCGGCATAATAATTCTTTGCCCTGAAAAATGCAATCTTGATGCAACTTTCGAGGGCATTCCCAACGTCTCACAGGCCTTTAGCCCTGGTTTACCCTGATGTGCAAACCCAGGAATTGTTTTTTGGGGTTTTTTTTTTGCAGCTGGCAGAGAGAATTCCCTAAGGCTCTGCAGTGCGTCAGATTTGGAAGTCAGAATGTGGTTCGCTGCGTGTTTGCCCTCTGAATGCAAAGCACTGCACTGCCTTAATATTTACCCGGACTATAGTCAGAGTAGTCTTAACCTGTAACTATGGTTAATTGACAGGAAGGATTGGGGTTTTGTTTTTTAAACAGGAAGCAGCCGGAGGAAAGAATGAGAGGTTAGGTCAAGTGGGAAGGTTGAAACGACTCATCCCCATCTTCGGGCACAGCGGGTTAGCTCAGAAGCGGCCATTTGGGGTTACCACAGTTTGAAACGTTTTGGATCTTTGCTCAGTCTCTTGCCCGTGGCTAAGAATAAAACTTGTCCCATTATGCGACCTTGCTCGCCACCAAATCTGCCCTGTCGGAAGGTCGCAAAAGGGGACCGCAATGCGATGGTCATAAATGGGAGTCGGTTGTCAGGCATCCGAATATAAATCGTGCGACCACGGGGATGCCGCCTTGGTCATACGTGTGAAAAAATGGCCCTAAGTCACTTTGTTCAGGGCCATTGTAACATTGAGCGGTCACTCAGTGAACTGCCGTAAGTCAAGGACTACTTGTATTTCGACCGTATTAAACCTCTCCTTAGTTCCTCCGGGGAGCAATGTGCTTAACGGGACGTTATCATCAGCGCATTCAAACACGGGTGATCTTAACCTGTTCACTCCAGGCCCCGTGAGTCAACATGGACTAACCAGCGGTCTCTTCTGTCCTAGGTGAATGCCACGGTGTCCACTGGCACCCCCGACTACATGGCCCCCGAAGTGCTCAGTGCTTTGAACAACGGCCAAGCTTCCTACGGATCGGAATGCGACTGGTGGTCTCTGGGGGTCGTTGCTTACGAAATGATCTGTGGGAAATTGCCGTTTACTGAAGGGACCTCGGCCAAAACTCTCAGCAACATCTTGAATTTTCAGGTACAAAATGGAGCTTTTCCCAGTTCAAGTCGGCTCCGGGGGGGTTATTTGGGTGCGGGCGCATTCCTGGGTGGCCACGATTTGTCTGTCCGTTTGAATTTATTAGCCAGCCAACCTCAACGGGCGTAATGGGCAGGGTGCAGAACTAGGGGGGAGGAAAGCATAAAAACACACTACAGGCAGTCCTCGACTTACGGCCACAATGGAGCCCAAAACGTAGGGTGCTAAGGGAGACATTTGTTAAGTGGATTTTGCCCCATTTCGTGACCTTTCTTGTCACCATTGTTACGTGAATCGATGCAGTTGTTTTACGTTAGTGCTACAGTTGTTAGAAGGTCGCAAAAGGGGATCACCTGATCTCCCTGGACGTGGCGACCGTCATAAATGTCAGTCAGTTGCCAAGGGTCTGGATTTTGGTCCCGTGAGGGATGCCGCAGTGGTTCTAAATGTGAAAAACGGTCACAAGTCCCTTTTTTCAGTGCCGTTGTAGCTTCCAACGGTCTCTAAACGAATGGATGTAGGTCGAGAACTGCCTGTCAAATAACCCGATTAAAAATAAACTCAAACAGAACGAAGCAGGGGCGCTAGAGGAAATAATCAGCCTTCAACTGCAGGACTGGAATCCAAGCCAGCTTTTCAAAGCTTTCTTGGACTTTCTGTTCCACGAAGGTCTTAAACGCCGCTGATGGATGCATTATTAGCAGCAATGAAGTCTTGATACAGCAATTTAAAGCTTCCCTTTTTTAAAATCAGAGGTGAGCAGGTTTCGTTGTGAAAGCTCACAGCTTTCAGCTTTCAAGATGGTGGCAGGGGAACCCTTTCAAATCACCTGGTGATGCTACCCCAAGGATTCTGGATTATTTATTTATTTTAAAGCCATTTTTATTTGCTTTGAATTTGGAAGCTTTAAAGGTGAGTGAGATTTATTTTTGTTTCAAATGCAGAAGTTCCTAAAATTCCCGGAGGACGTAAAGGTCAGCAGCGAATTTCTCGATCTGCTGCAGAGTTTACTGTGTGGGCAGCAGGACCGCTTGGATTACGAAGGCCTTTGCTGTCATCCGTTCTTTTCCAATGTTGACTGGAACGCCATCCATAACTGTGAGTGGCAACCCACCAGCGGCTTGTAAGCCCTTGATCGCTGGGCCCCTGGGGTCTAGGGAGGTGGTCTCAAAGCCCTTGGAGGAGTCATTTGTGTTGAGGATAAGACAATCTCCGTTGGCTTGGAGGTAAAGGTAAAAGTTTCCCTGTCAGCCGTGTCTGAATCTAGGGCCTGGTGCTCTTCTCCGGTTCTTGGCTGAGGGAGTCAACGTAGTTGGTAGATAATTTACATGCAGATTCAAATTCAATCAGGGTATGTCTCACTGATCAAAGCAAGTAAGCTAGAAAAGGCCATCTGAGACTCCCTTCCTTTGCTTGCTTGTAAAAACATACTGTAATAAAAAAGTGAGTCGCTTAGCAACAGGCCTGCAAAGCCCCTAGGCTGGGGCTGAAGGGTGAAAAAAGGAGTAGTCACTCCCTTGTAATCAGAAAAAAAAAGTCAGGCACCTCATAATAAAAAAGCCAGATAATTCACAGGGCCATCTATCCAGCGTGGCTATACACCAAAGGCCCACGGAACGCTGCTGCCTTCCCACCAAAGTGGTACCTATTAATCTACTCGCATTTTCATGCTATCGAACCGCTCGGTGGGCAGGAGCTGAGGCAGGAACGAGAGCTCGCCCCATCCTGTGGCACTCGGGTCTCGAACTCGGGGTGCCCGCTCTCTGACTGACAAGCTCAGAGTCATTAAACGCTGTTGGCTTGGAGATCAACATTTGAAAAAGAACTCGCCCCGATGAAGACGGCCTATTCACAGAGTTGTGGAGAAGCAGCCCTTAATTAAAAGCAAAGCTTTGCATTCCTGCTCACGCAAATGGCCGATCAGTCTTGTCTTTAGATGGGGCTCTGTCTGGTCGCTGTTTATTGAAGGATTGAAGCCTGGAAAGAGGAGTTTGCATTTCCTATTCCAGGCCGTTCGATACGCATCACTTTACGTGGGGTTATATGTTGTGTTCCTTTGATTCAAAAGGAGACGGGGTTTATTTCATAGCCCAGGGATGGCGCACCTTTGAGGGATCGAGTGCCCAAACTGCAACCCCAAAGCCACTTCTTTATCGCAAAGTGCCAACACAACAACACGCCCCCCCCCGGGAGCCAGCAGTGACTCCCAGCACCTGCCTGCAGCCTACACAAGCTTGCCATGGCCCTTCCAGCGGCCTACCTCAGCTTCTGTGGCCCACTGTGAGCTATGCTCCCCTCCAACCCAGCTCCTCTCCTCTCTCACCTTCGCCACAGACTCCGCACGGCGTTTGAGCTGCCCGCCTTGCCCCAGACAGGTGAGGGAGGAAGCGCTCCCATTGGGCTGCTGGGCAGAGTGGCGGGGGGTGTCAGAAATGTCCTCAGGGGTACGTGGAGAAGGGGCTCTGCCTGCCGCTTCTGGGACTCGTGCCACAGGCCACAGGCACGCCACCACGGTCATAGTCTATTCCCATATAAAAATGAGAAAGATGTAGTTTATGGTTGTAACTATCTATAAATTATGAAAACCATAATTTTCATTTCCTGTCCCCCCTACATATTGTGAGAAGTAGTTATAAACCTTGTAACATAATACAACTTTCCTTTTCCTTTCCTTTTTTCTCCTCTCCTCTCTTCTCCT
>JANHFO010005931.1:50365-60965 GCA_032468095.1 Pareas carinatus | reverse complement strand
CTTTAAAGCTTGTGGACTTCAACTCCCAGAATTCCCCAGCCAGCAATGTTGGCTGGGGAATTCTGGATGTTGACGTCCACAAGTCTGAAAGGGACCAAGGTTGGAGACCTCTGCTCTAAATCACCCAACTGAACATTAAAGAACCGTTTTCATTTTAGCAGTATCAGTCCATGATGTAAACTTCCTCAGCCCATGTTGTAAATCATGGCTGGCTACGGAATTCTGGGAGCTGAGGTCCACAAGCCTTTTAAGCTGCCAAAGCTGGACACTCCTGCTGTAAATCAATGCTTCATTCAATGGCTTGGTCCTTCAGAGGTCTGGTCCTCCCCAAGAACTGATATACTAATGGATAGTTCCATGATACGGTTCGCGAGATTGGACAAACTTCGACATGTTTTGTTCAGTCTATTGAGGCTGCCTCATCAGGCTACCTTCACGATGGTCCTTTTCATGGATAGTTTGATTCTAGCATTCAATATGAGTGCCTTGCAATAGCACAGCCTAACACAACCTTGGCAGGAGTGACAGAGGGCAGTGGGCCTTCAGCCAACACAGCAGTAGTCCATTATTTAATTATTTCTTTCCTTTCTTTTGGAGGAATGTCTTCTTCTCAGGCAACTCCCTGTGTATTTGGCTCTCAGGACTAATGCTAATTAATGCAGGGACACACCCACATGGCTTCCTCTTTGCTTGGACCCATTATACCATTGGGAGAAACAACAAGAGAAGCCTTAGATGCCATGCTATTTTATTGCCTTGTGATACCACAAGCCATAGCTATCGTCTCAATCCATCTAACCTGTTCCAGTGCCCTTCAGAAGTGTCGGACTTCGACTCCCGTTGGTCCCCTAACCAGAACAGCCTGATCTAGATGCCCTAAGAAAGGAGCAGCTTGCATTCAGTTTTATTTCGATTCTTTAAAACGCTTCCAATTCCTCCCCCATTCTTAGTGGAAGACAACATCTTCCCAAGAGCTGAAAGAAGACATAAATCAGGTTAAAATTGCAGAATTCTCTACTGTTTTTAATTATGTAAAATATGCACAGTTGCTTTTTAGTACATAAGAAATTCAGAACAAAAACTATGAATGTGGGTTAAGAATTAAATTCCTGGACCTTCTTATGCCAAATGGCGTATACAGCAACCAACAATTCAGAACGGGCAGTATATTGTATATATATATATATATGCAACACTCACACAGTGCCTTAAAATGCATTTAAAAATGAAGAGATTTTCCAGACGCTGCCCTTCGTGGAGACGATTTTCAAATGCTGTTGAGCCAAGCCATTTCTATCATTAGATTAAGCTCTATGCGTCATGGGAACATGCAATCAAGTTTATAGCCAGATCCACTCTCTGAGTTATCACTGTTTAGGAAATAAACCACTTCCATTGAGCTACTTGTGTGACTTTGCAACACTCCTTCAGGTTTGACCCCTCTCAAAACAATCTCAAAATGTACAGTTGCAATGCCAATTCTGAATTTCTGAGGCGAGTGATTCCATATAGTGGAGGAAAACTTTTGCTTAGATGGCTATGCCTCTTCTTTTTTACCTTTTACTATGCCAGTAGGAGCGGGATGGCTTAGTGGTTAAAGACACTGAGCTTGTCCACTGGAAAGTGGACAGTGCCGGTTTGAGAACCGAGTACTGCGCAACAGGGTGAATTCCTGTGACTTGCCCTAGCTCCTGAAAAACTAGAAGTTTGAAAGCATGCAAATACGAGTAGATGACCAGGTTCCACTTCGGTGGGAAGAATTAGAATTAGAATTTATTGGCCAAGAGTGTCTGGACACACAAGGAATTTGTCTCCGGTGTACATGCTCTATACTTACATACAGGCTATAATTGACAAACTGTGATTACAAACATAAGGCTATAATTGACAAACAAAAACTTTTTTAAAAAATAGATTTAGGACAGTCTCTATTTGAACATTCATAGAATACTAATAATCAAGCTACAAGTCAAACTAGGATACTAAATGACACGACTATTATATATTTTAAGATGTAAGCAACAAGTTAATTGTCATACAAATAAGAGAATAGCTAATGGATAATAAGTTAGAGGAATGATGTGAAGGGTAATAATGATATATATTTTACTAGATAATTTAACAGTGTTGTGGAAGTTAGTTGTTTAGCAGATTGATGGCATGGGGAAGGGGGAACTGTCTTTGTGTTTTGTTGTTTTACTTGACTTTTGGTTTTTGAAAAAAATGCCCCCCCACAGAACAAGGAGTTTGCTTAACAACTGCAGCGTTCGCTTAATGACCAAAGCGTTCATTTAATGACTGTGACATTTGCTTAAAGAGCCGCTGCAAAAAGGTAATAAAATTGGGCGTAATCCATGAGCTTAGCTACCATCATGACTTATGACCATAATTGTGGGCTCAAGTACAGTTATAAGTTGAGGTCTACTTGTATGCAGATGGAATGTGCATTTACAGGCTGTGTCTGCTGATGAAGTTCATTGGGTCAGGGGTATAACTGTCAAATGTAAGGGGCAAACAGTGGAAAATATATCCTCAATTCATATCCTGAATTGTGACTTCCTCCAGTTGATTGCACCGATTTTATTTATGGCTTTGCTTTCATAGAAGATTTTCTAGCACCTGACATGGCCCTAGGATCAGACAAGAACATACATTACCTTGCACTTCTTAATTACTCCAACAATAGTTAACCACAACAAATAAGCCAAGATGGAGATTCAGAAGTATTTGTTGATGTTTATGATGTTCATGACAAAGCACGCTGCAAACAAAATGATCTACAGTGTGTCTGATATTCCTGATATTCAGACTGTGAGAATAAGCTTCTGCTCTAAGCTTCTTCATCAACTCAGATAATTGCACCTTTGCAAATACCTTTTTGCATGGAAAATTGTCATCCTTGTAATTGTGACAGATTGCCAGATTTGGTCACATCTCATTGGATGTCTTACAGAATCTGTTCCTCTGCCCCTGCTTCACTAGGTCAAATAGAGGGAGTTTAAAATATCAGATCATCTTTTAGAAGAGTCTTTCCTACTTTGACACTCCAGAATTCCCAAGTCAGCCGGGAAAGGTTCAGGCTTCTTATTTTTGAAAACTCCGATAGAAAGATCAAAGTTGTAAGATCTTGCAGGACCAGCAACTAAAGAAAACAGATTTATCCTGTTAACAAGTAATTATATAGTTTCTTTATCTCTTTTGTTTCTGAATTTAGTAATATGTTGTCAAATTTTAGCTGTTACCTATAAATGCCACCTTTTTCTAAATCAATATTGTATCTTGTGCTGATCTGGTTATGTGCCCAAATCGTAAGATCAAGACCTAATTCTCTGAGTTCTGTTTTAGTTTTTAGTTTCCCATCGTTATCTAGAATTTCTTTATATATAAGACATCTTTTTGTTGTTCTTAAATTTGGATGTGTAAATGCCTCTATGATTGATATCTAATTGGGGATTTTATGGTAAATGTTCCTTTTTTAGTTTGTCTCAGATATGTATTAGGGTTTTCCTTATATGGTGATCATTGAAGTATGAATGGATTTTATTTTTTTCATAGCCCAGAAATGCATGCCAGCCCAATTGAAGATTGTAGCCCTCTATTATTAATAATCTTTTGTTATTCAGTATAGCTCACTCTTTTATCCATGTTTGTGCTGTCACTTGTTGGTATATTGCCCAATTAGGTAGCCCCAAACCCCCATTTTCTCTCAAAACGATAAGGAACAGATTAAAAGAAATACTGAACATTGGCAGGTAAATATAGGAAGGACGATTGAGTAAGGGGAATGGGATCAAGTATGGGAGCAGAACTACAAAATAACGATGTCAACAGCATATAAAGAAAACTTGTACAAACTGCCTTATAGATGGCACATGACCTCAGGGAGACTAGCAAAAATATTGAGAAACAACTCCAACAAATGTTGGAGATGTAGGCAAGCTACTGGAACTTATTTCCATATGTGGTGGTCATGTAAACAGGTCAAAGAATACTGGAATATGATCAGAACATGGAAAAATCAGATATTATCAATTCAAATAGGGAATGAACATGAAATATTTCTTTTAGGCTTGATTAAGCAACGAATGCCTAAAAAACATAAACACCTAGTGATACATATTACTATGGCCACCAGAATAATACTAAAAACGATGTCAACTGCCCATACAACGATGAAATATTTAGTAAAATTCTAGACTGTGCCAAACTAGATAATATGACATTAAAATTGAAAAATAAAGGCAACTCAACATACCACCAGGCATGGGATTTGTTCTATAACTGGCTTGATACAAAATGAAAAAAGGAAAAGAGAAA
Organism: Pareas carinatus; assembly: GCA_032468095.1. Taxonomy (NCBI): domain Eukaryota; kingdom Metazoa; phylum Chordata; class Lepidosauria; order Squamata; family Pareidae; genus Pareas; species Pareas carinatus. The sequence continues at coordinate 56,648 of JANHFO010005931.1, read as the reverse complement.
GACAAAGAATGAAACAATTTAGGATAATTACTTTATGACACTATGACTTCACTTACAGGAATAATAGGAACAAAGGAAAGTTAGGGAAATAGCTAAGTCTGGAAGAACCAAAGAAACAAAGAAAGACAGGGGAAGAAACCAAGGAAGAATGCATTGAAGAATGAAGCAGAGGAAGCAAGGAAGGGAAGATATAAAGAAGGATGGAAAAAGATAGGAAGGAAGAAAGTAGGGAAGGAAGGTAGAAACAAAGGATGAAAGGGAAAGAGAAAGCAAGAGGTAGAGGAGGAAGTGAGGAAGGAAAGAGATAAGGAAGGAAAGAATATAAATTAGGGAAATAAGGAAGAAGGGACCAAAAGAGAAGATGAGGGACGAAAGAAGCAAAACTCTAAGTGAAAGTAGATAAGGATAGAGATAAGAGAGGAAGGAGAAGAAGGTTTAAGAAAGTAAGAAGAAAGTAGGAGGAAGGTAGAAGAAATAAAGTGGAAAGAGAGAGAAAGGAAATAAGCAGAAGTTAAAACTATGCAATTACAGAAAAGCTATTAGTCATGTGAAAAGAAAGAGAAGTTATAGATGTGAGCAAAGGAAGCAATTGTAGTTAAGTGAAAGATAGAATAAAGACTAGTAGAATAGAGAAGTTGTGAACAGACCTAGACCAAACCACAAACGTTCTAAAAATGGATCGATAAAATCAGAGTGTTGTGTATTTGAAATGCATTTAGATAACAGCTAGAATGATATACGAACTATCCGGTCTGGAAAATAACACTGCGGTCTCGTAAGGCTATGGAAACAGTACAGGACTAACTTGTAAATTCGTAACAAGAAACCCCAGATTTGAAGGTCTTTAATCCTAAAGTACGGTGAAGCAACTTGAAACTGCAGTCAACAAACGACAGCTTCAAATATATTTATGACCACGAAAAATGTACTGAATATATAAAATACAAGGAAATGTTATTCAAATGTAATGTATGTACAACCGATCTTTCTTTTCCTGTAACATGTATAGATGTCTGAAAATTAATAAAAAGAATAAAAGAAAAAAAAAGAAAACAGATTTATCAAAGAAGCTATTTGCAACTGCCTTACAATAGCTAATAGGATTTACACAGAAGGAGAAAGTATGGAAAGCAAAGACAATATGATAAATAAGAATTAAAGAAGGAAGCCTACTTTGACTGCGTTGCTTTCCACAGATCAAATCAATAGTAATGTGAACTTTGATAGCATCAAATGCCATCAATTTTATGCAAAGTATGCATCTTCTCAAGACTCGCAGGCATACACAATCACACTCATGCAAACTCAATTTCAAGAAAACAGTTTTGCAGGGAGATGTATTTACTGTGGGGTCTGTTCATAATTACACCTTCGCTTGGAGGATAAAAATAATAATAATAAAAAACTTAGGATTTTGACTCTTGCCTAGCAGAGTTCTCCTCAAACGTTTTCTGTCGATGTGCAACATTTGTGAAGTACTCTTTAGTGGCAAGACAATTATCTGATTCTGCTAATAAATGAATGCACTAGTAGTCATTTTTAATTGAACAATTATAGGATATTGCACTGTCAGTTGATTATGGAAGTCATTTCATAAATGTCAAAAATCTCTTTAAATGAATTATAGAGCTCCAAAATAACTCCGGCAATCAGCCAGCAATAACACAATAATCTGTTTACCCTGTTGTCAGGCATGCTATCAACAGCTTTCTTCTGCTTTTAAGGGGTGGGATAGGGTGGGGAACTACATCTTAAGGATTATACTCCAGCTCTGACTTCAGCAGCCACCTCTGCTCTGATTAATAAAGATTTTGAGTGCTGTCAAGAGCTCTGTCATGTATCAGATAGTAAGAGGAAATACAAGAAGTATTAAGGGGGGGGAGACATACTGATACATTGTGTGTGTGTGTACATGTAAAGGAGCAGTCTGAAATGATAATTCAGTGCGCCATTTATAAGATGTCAAGGACTGCTATGAACTTCAACCACAAGTGTACGGAGTTTCATTCCTGAAAAATCTGGATGGCGTGTGGTAAAACAAAGTCTCCTTTGTGTCGAGTTTAGTTTCTGGTAACTTCATGAATATCTCCCTCAAGTTTTCTTGACAAGTAGAGGGAATTGGTTGGCACTTCTTTTGTGGGGGATGTCTCGTCTACAGTTCATTATTAAGGAAGTCTAGCCCTGCCTAACCTTTTCAGATCAGCTATGGCTAGCACTTTAGCCTCTAGTTATCTAGACCAGCAACCCCCAATCTTTTGGGCATCATGGACCAGTTCCTTGAACAGAGGTTGTTCCAAAGACCCATGGCTTCACATGCTGCCTGCATCCCACAGATGGGACTTTGCTTGTTTGTGTGGCCTAGTTTCTGGCATACTGCAGACCAGAGGTCGGGACCCCTGATCTAGACAGCCAGTTTGGTCTAGTGCGGCGAATCTCAACATTTTCTTCATCATAGACTCCCTTTAAGTACCTTTTGTGGCCATGGATCAAGGGCACGGACCCCTAAGACTTAACTCAAGATTTTAAACATAACATTTCTTCAAGCCTTTGTGGAGCCCCTACGATGACATTGTAGGTCACCTCAGGAGTCTGTGGACCACAGGTTGAGAAACACTGATCAGGCGACTAAAGTGCTAATAACCAGGAAGCTAAGTTATTAGATAAAGATAAGAGAAACTCGAGTTCTAGACCCATCCTAAGCATCTCGTCTCATTTCAGAAATGCAGGAACTAGAAAATGTAATATTAATATTAATTTGATATTAATAGAGAGCCGTAGTGGTGCAGTGGTTAGAATGTAGAATTGTAGGTTAATTCTGGTGACTGCCAGCAGTTCGATTCTCACTGGCTCAAGGTTGACTCAGCTTTCCATCTTTCCGAGGTTGGTAAAATGAAGACCCAGATTGTTGGGGGCAATATGCTGACTCTGTAAACCACTTAGAGAGGGCTGTAAAGTTCTATAAAGTGGTATACAGTTACACAACACTGTTGAGGAGGGTGTTTTGTGACATGATGAAATGTGTTTTGTGAAATGATGATTATACTTATGATCGTGATTGTATGACTGTATTCATGATTAAGATTGCGGTTTATTGATTGCTGCTTATATGTACATGACAAGATGAATGTACTTGATGACCATGACTTCTATCTTATGCTTATATATACATGACAAGGTGAATGTACTTTATGATTATGAATGTATCTTTGATTGTAATCACAGTTTATTTATTGTATGTAGGTAGGTATAGAGCATGTACATCGAAGACATGTTCCTTGTGTGTCCAGACATACTTGACAAAATAAATTCTGATTCTGATATAAGTCTAAGTGCTATTGTTTATAACTGCTATTAAAAAAATAAAAGCTTTAATAAAATATCGTTTTATATAGTTCTCTGCCCTTTAATGGCAGAGATATTTCTGACATGCAAGTCATTCTGTGTGCGAGTCAGTCCCAGAGGGGACTGTAAAAGATGGATGGTTGTTTGAATAGTGCCACATTCACAGTGAACATCCTCACCCTTAGGGAGAAATTCCCATTTTCTCACGCAATCTTTCGTTCTAGCCAGACCAGGGCAGAGTCTGTTTAAACATCTTCACACTGTCTCCTTCTCCTCTGCACCTCTGGGCATCTCCTCAACAGTTCTATCCAATTATGAACGTGTTTTACTTGAGTTTCTCATCTTTTTAATTCTTCTGTTCGAGGTGTAGTAACAATCTCCTCAGTGCAGTCTAAAAAAACTCCTTCTTGATTTCAATCTTTTGGTAGGGGGTACTTGGCTCAATAATGGGTGTGCTGGATCACACAATACCTTTCCATATTCCACGCCTTTTACCACATTCTTAAAGTTGGTAAGTTTGAGAAGCACCGTGCTCTGGGCACTGTATCAAGTAAAGGAGAATCTTGGTAGATTAGAGATGAAATGAGGGGTCCTCATTGCCCTCTGGGCTTGGTTGTTTTAACCAACCTAGAACTAAGGAGAAATTTCCTAATGGTTAGAACAATTGATCAGTAGAACGACTTGCTTCCAGATGTTGTGGGTGGTCCAACACTGAAGGTCTTTGGACAACAATTTGTCTGAAATAGTATAGGGCAGTGATGGCGAATCTATGGCATGTGTGCCGCAGCGGGCACACGAGCTAAGACGTCCCAGCATCGTCCCAGTAGTGGCACCAGGTGATGATGTCATGGGGCCATACACATGCTCAAAGAAAGAGTAGTGGATCCAGGTGATGATGTCATGCGTCGTGACTCATTAGCCGTGACTCATCTGGGCACTTGGTCTCTAAAAGGTTGGCCATCAATGGTATAGGAGTCTCTGCTTGAGGAGGAGGAGGGAGTTAGACTAGAAGATCTCCCTTTCAACTCTGTTATTCTGTACTCCTTCTGATCCTGGTGGGGCTAGGTGCCAAAACCAGCTCTTCTCTCTAGCCCTTAGGAAAAAGGCAATGGTAAATGTCACCAAGAAAACAGCTTAGGTTTGACCATGTAATTGTCAGGAGTCAGCATTAACTTGAAAGCACCTCCTTCCCCTCCTCTTCCCCACCCTGATTAACTAGATGCTACATCAAAGCATTAATATATGAGTTCCTGTTTACAACATGGCAGGATTTGTTGTCATTTGCATCCAACACGAAAGCCAACTTTCGGAGGAAATTATTGAAGATTTCCTGGTGCAGATGCCCTAGTTTCTGCAGTCACCATTTTAGTCGGGGTGTTGTGATGCAGTCATATTGCTTTGGTGCATTGTGGGCAATTACAAGACCCACCATTGGTCCTGTATACTGTCCATCCTGCTACACAACAGGAGGACCTCCAGTGTGGCATAGGGTTATCCTTAGCGACTTGGTTTGGAAGACTGCCCAGATGGGACTGGCTCAGGGTTTCACAAGCACCAACATGACCAGAAACCTATCTCAATTGGCACCTGCAACTGGGCATATGCTAGATTTGGCATTGGTTTGTTCTAGTGATCAAAAGTAAGGGCACTTATGAACTATGTAGTTGTCCCAAAGGTGCTTTTCCGAATGGCAACAGGACTTTCTTGGTTTTTTCCCCCCTTGCAAACATTTTGCTTCTCAACTAAGAAGCTTCTTTAGTTCTGAAGAAGAAGAAGAATTGGAGAAGCTTCTTGCATGAGAAGCGAAATGTTTTCAAGGGAAAAAACCAAGCAAGGAAAAACACCTGAGAGACACTTCTGATCTATGTGATTGAGCAAGTCCATAGACAACTCTTGTAGTCATGAATAGATTGCTGTCTGATCCATTTTAGACTGGCAGCTTCTATAAACACCCCTTGTCCTGTGAAATATTCTTCCTCTAGAAATCAGAATGGCTGTGATCCTGTTGACCTTCCTCAAGACCCTAAAGACCTGATTCTGTGTCCAGGCCTGAGCCCCCAAGTGTGTGCAGGGACCTGCTGGTTGTAGGGCCAGCTGAAGGGTAGTGCAAATAGTTCAACCACACAAGGCTTCTCACTTGCCAAGTCCTCACATGAGACATTTTGCACCAGGCCCTACTTATTCTTGGGCTGGTCCTGGCTGGTTGTGTTAGCTATAGAAGAATGAGTGGCAAAGCCCAGGGGGACTCAAATCAGCCTACATTCCCACAAATAACCTAAGTCCAACCCCATTTGAATTCTCTTAACCCAAATTATTGCTAGCCGGTTACTTGATTGTGCATAGGCACAAGCAATAAGTCAGTTTAATTGGAACTTAATGTGTGGCCTAGTCTTTTGCACCTGACACTTAGCAACTGTCAACTGTTATTTACTTCAGCTGCTATGTATTTTAGTTGCTGCATTTGTACTTGTAATTGTTTTTAATTTTATTTTAATATTGTCTGACCAGAGTCACTTGTTGAGATGGGTGGCTAGACAAATTGATTAAATAAATCAATAATAAATGTGGAAGACAGCCTTAACCCAAGCAAGTACGTTTATAGCTTCCATTGTCCCAGTATTTTTATTTTTTTAAAAATGGCATGTGCACATCACACTTTCCACACTTTTAACTGGAGAAATTGATATGAATTGTCATTATTAAAATTGTCTGTATTAATTCTCTTGGCTTCAATGGCGTTGAATTCCTTGTTGCCTTTTAAAATATTTTTGTCCCTTGTTTTATTGCATTAAGCCACCTTGGGTGATTCTGCAAGCTGGAAGATGGGTTATAAATTTAATAAGAGCTATCAAATTATTTCTCTGCAAGCTAAAACTCCCAGCTCATTGCAAAAGAGAATGTTATACACACACTTTTGAGAAGAAAGAATTGTTTTCTGATT
>JANHFO010005930.1:49029-61290 GCA_032468095.1 Pareas carinatus | reverse complement strand
CTCTTTGGACCCAGAATGTACGTGGATTTCTCCTTATAGTAGATCCTCATCTGTAAATTGAAATAATTTCAAAGGATTAAGATGACGGCAGCTACATGGTTAAACACTGGGTAATAAAGCTATCAGAATTTAAAATCAAGACTTGCCATGGGTTGCAAATTCCAGTTGCTGTCAACCAGAAAAATTTGTCTGTTTAATTTCCAAATGTCTGTACCCATGTAATGTTAACACTCTGGCTGGTATACAAATAACCTAACTAAGCAATTTAAAAAATAAAGTGGCCACTCCCTTGACATTAAGGTTATCAAAAAATTATTGAGAGCCGTGGTGGCGCAGTGCTTAGAATGCAGTATTGCAGACTAATTCTGCTGCCTGCCACCAGTTCGATTCCGACTGGCTCAAGGTTCAGCCTTCCATCCTTCCGAGGTCGGTAAAATGAGGAGTCAGATGATTGGGGCCAACATGCTGACTCTGTAAACCACCTAGCTCACCACCTTTATTTCATGTGAGGGCACCATCGTAAGCAGACTTTCCATGATGTGAAAGGATTAGCCAATAATTTAGAGAAGTCAATCCATGAAGAAATTGTGACAGTTCTACATAAAAATAACATGCTTAGCCTTATGTAAGTCATAGATCATGGTTGAAAGGCTTTACAGATAAGGGGATTAAAAAGGAAATGCATGTGACCCTCTTACCCAAACAAGAAGGATTAGTGTGTCATGTGAATAGATCAATAGCATGTAACTTCACACATTATGCTTCACCTTCATGTAGTTTGGGTTTACTGCTCAGTCAAACGCAGGTTAACCATCATAATTAAGTTAACCACAGGTCAACTAGATGAGTCAATTCAGTTAATAAGTTTATTTTTGTTTTATTTTTTCAATGGACACCTTGTTTTTCTAACCCTTAAGACTTAGAATCTGCAAGAACTGGAAGATGGAAAAAAGGAACAGGATTTCCCTTATCCTGAATTTAATCCAAGGGTCTGCCTAACTCAATGCTGTCAATACAATATTATAAGAACACAGCTATTTGGTAGTAACTGCAACAATGAAAACAGCCATTTGTCACAAGCTCACAATGCACATTTTGTCATTTGCCTTGCATCTTCCCTAGGATGTTAATGTTGCAGAGCGAGCTACTCTGCGAGTTGTTCAACAAATCACAGCTTAGCACAACTGCAGACTTCCAGGGATATATTTTTTCTACTTTAGATATTCTAGGATTTGAACACAGAACACAGAATATAAAAACTTTTACACATTAGGCTGCCAAAGGACAAGAAAAGGTATACTAAGTAGGGCTTGAAAAGGTTCTGTGTACTACATTCTCCGCTAATGGAGTTAGGGAAATGAATAAAACATGTTTTAGGGAGTCCAAAGGGTCCTACCTGTTGATGAATATTACAACACAGAGGAAGATGTGGTTCCAAATATAGAAATACAGCCAGCAACTCTGTTGTATTGCATGTGACAATCCAGCAAGAAAAAAATAGACAACTGTTCTCTTCCTGTTTTCATTTTAAATGCCAAAGGGACACTTTCACATTGTTAAATCAAGCAGTCTTGACAGCCATGACTGGAGGCCCAGAACCAGTGAACAGGCTGCCTAGCAGTCAGGTGGGGACTTTAATTGGCCACATCAGGAAGATCAAGGCATACCTGTCTGTCTGTCTGTCTGTCTAGGCAGCAAAGATACCTAACATTCCTTCTTCCTATTTTTCCTGTAACACCCTGATAGGTAGGTTGGGGTGAAAATGAATGATGGGTCCAAGGTCACTCAGCTGGCTATGTGCTTCTCAACAGCACTTCATGAAATACAATGTGCATCTAGAAGTGTTAAATGTTGGATCAATACACGCCCTGTTTCCCCAAAAATAAGACCTAACCAGAAAATAAGCCCTAGGATGATTTTTCTGGATGCTCATAATAAAACCCCTACCCCCAAAATAAATCCTCAGTTAAGATCGTCAGCCAGACAGGTGCATTTAGTACAGGCAGAAAGTGCGCGTGTTGGTTGGAGTGAGGGGTGTACATGACAAGAGACCTATAAAAGGCCATCATTGTGGACAGAGGACATAACATGAGTGGGTTTGAATTAATGTAGATGTTTGTACATGAATAAATGTATATTGTTGTACATGAACATTTCCTGAAAATAAACAATAACAGGTCATTTGGAGCAAAAATTAATATAAAAGCCAGTCTTATTTTCAGGGAAACACAATAGTATTTTTAGAAAACGGAATGGGACACAAGTATTCCGTGGAATAGTATGGTGAAGGAGATAGGACAAATTCTTCCTATCTGCTGTACTATACTATTGAATGGATTGGATTCCCCCCCCCCCGTTCTAATCTGTACAACCATTTTTGTGAAAATGTATGTATACATGGCACAAAGTCACAGTATGGGTTAGGTTTAGCCAGTCTAAGCCATTTGATAAAGAAGCTTATTATTCAGGATATTCTCATTTAGCCTCTGATAGTCCTTCGGAAGAAGGGCAGTATATAAACCTAATTAAATAAATAAACCGTACCTTTTCATCTGGGCAGATTAAATAAGATCCATATGGCTTTTCCTCTGATCAGCATTAAGTAAGCTAGGAGGCCTTTATTTTTATTTTTCTTGACCTTTCTGGATGATGAGTCAAAAGTGTCCTCTTTGCCTTTAACTATATTGTACAATCATTTCCTTAACTATGTTGACTCCAGTTATGTGGATTTAATGTACTAAGCCATAATGTGGTTTATCATTGCGTTTATGGCTTAGTAAATCGGTGTGAACCAAGCCAATCATAGTTTATAAAGTAAACCATGGCTAAATCTGTGGTTTATGGACCCAATGTTTATCTTTGGCTACTATCTACAATTATCATGTTCCAGAACTTAAGAATGACTTAAAAGGCTAATCTCAAGTTGTCACTAACAATCTGATGGCACCAAAGGGTGGATAGAATATACCTATATTATGCTGGTATTGTAATGTTAGATGTACAATACAAGGAGCTCAAGATGGCTTACAAAGAGCTTTCCATTGTATCTCGATAACAGGCTTTTTCTGGAGTGGGCTGAGCTGACAAAGAGTGATCGGCTCAAATCCGATTAGTGAGTTTCCATGGCTGACAGTGGACCCGGGTTTTCCAAGTCCTAATCTAACATTTGGACCTCTCTTTCTCATACGAGCCTTTGAATGCAAATTCTATGCGCAAAGACTTGGGAGGACATCAGGGATGCAGCTTCCGCCTCCATAACCAGCACCTGCTGCTTAATATTCCTTTAGGCTGCTAACAAGTTGCTCTGGACTGGGCAGGATATGGAAATGTCACAATGCCTTCCCCAAAAGACTTTCAGTCCACGATAAGATATAAAAGATATGAGCAAAAATGGAACAGCTCAATTCTGTTGTGCCTGGGGAGGGGGGGAACTAACTACCAATAAATGGTCCCTGTTGTGCCGTTGTCTCTTTCCGCCTAACAGCCCTGACCTCCTCGTCTTTCTACTACACGTTTCTCTTGCAACATCAAGTGCAGCTGAGCTGTAACTCCTCTAGACAGTTAAACAGACTTTGGTTTCAGAGGTCACAATGCAATAACGAATAGTAAATAATAGATGCTCTAAGCTCCACTTTTAAACTCTGTTTGAAAGTCATCTGTTTTCAAAGCCACAAAGCCAAGATTCAACCATTTTTAATGGCAGGAAACCTGTGAACACTTGCACCAACTGCCGAATGACTATAATCCTTACAACATAGCACAGGAGATACTAGCAGGAAGGATTTTGTAACAACTCAATTCTTGCAGTTAACATTAATCAGAATTGGCTCTGCATTTAACAGGCCTGGTGCCCGCTCTTTAACCATTTAACCATAACCACTGTTAAATCACACTGGCAAAAAAAAAATGGAGCACACACTTGTGGCTTTAGAAGCTACATTGACCGCAAGGCAGAGGAGTTTAGAAGACAAATTAGACAGACATTGGAGTTTGTTAAATTCCCTAAAAGACCACGAATGCCTTTTATTTGAATTCTTGCCACTAATTATAAGCAGCCAGTTTCTTCCACTCTTGGGGTGAAACATCCTTGAGTATATAGATGAAAACCTGGTGCAATTGTGGAGGTTGATTGTTTTTGCAAGCAATATTCTGGTCCCCTGCATTAGCAGCAGCCAGGTCTGGTATATAAATAACCAGGTTCAGGAAAAGGCACTTTCCGCTTAGCGCTCTCAATATTGCAAATCAAGAGCATTTTGAGTTGAATAACAAAACAACAAAAAAGGAAAGAGTCTGCTCTACCCTTTGAGTTCAAAAGTCTTGTATTTGTGTGCATAAGCAGATGTTGGCCCTCCATTCGCTACCACCAAGGTTGTCTTCATTTCACATGCCAGACAGCTGGTGGGATTCCAAATTTCCTAAAAACACAGCCTTAACCTCTTCTTTGAATTTCCAAAGAATGATTCTTTGCTATCAGGCGCAAGATAAAAGAAGGTAATAAATGAAATGAAACGAAACCTTTATTGTCATTGTACAACATGTGTACAATGAGATTGTCTCCCTTCATGCACTCCCCCCTCCAACACATGCAGATGTCACGTTACATTATTATTTTTCATTCAGGGGTCTGACAGCCCATGGATAAAAACTGTTCCTCAGCCTGTCTGTGTGGCTGCCTGTGCTTCTGTATCTCCTCCCCGATGGTAGGGGAGTAAAGAAGGACTGACCAGGGTGTGAGTCGTCCCTGGGGATTTTCCTCACTCTTCTGAGGCAGCGGGCCCTAGAAATGTCATCCAGCGGTCTCAGGGGACAGCCCACCATGTTTTGTGTTGTCCTCACCACCCTCTGTAAGGTCTTTCTGTACGCGGCTGTCAAGCCAGCATCCCTCACCATAATGCGATATGTGAGGACGTTACAATGGTGGACCGGTAGAAGGAGGTCATCAGGTGTTGTTCCACTCCCCTAAGACCCTAAGGAAATGGAGTCTCCGTTGGGCCTTTCTGGCCATCTGGGTCATGTTGATTCTCCAGGTGAGATCTTCCCTGAGATAGACTCCCAGGAATTTAAAGGAGGGAACTCTCTCCACACAACCTCCTTTGATGTAAAGTGGGGCAGGTTCCCCTCTCTTCTTACGGAAGTCTAACACCATCTCCTTGGTCTTGCTGATGATCAGGCGCAGGTTGTTTTGTAAGCACCATGTGGATAGTTTTTGAACCGCCCCCTGAACGCTGTTTCGCCTCCACCTGGAATAAGACCCAATATGGTGGTATCATCTGCAAACTTAATGATCACAGTGGATGGGTCAGACAATACACAGTCGTGTGTACAGTGAATACAGGTAGGGACTGAGCATACAGCCCTGTGAGGAGCCAGTGCTGAGCTTCAGGGAAGTGGATCTGACAGACCCAACCCTCACTATTTGCGGCCGGTCTCTCAGAAAGTTTATTTCTCAAAAAAATAAGAAGGCATTATAGGATGAGGAGAGACAGAGAGAATGTCTCAAGGTATGTAGTGCAACCAAAAAATGGATTTACTAGAAGTCCCCCAAACCTTTAAATAAAACAGCTTATTGAGGATGCTGAGATATAGGCTGGATTAAATCTGAAGATGGAATGATGGAACATGTCACTCTGCTGCAGGTTCCTTTTATTGTTCAGATATTGTCTTATTTCTAGACAAAGAAGAGCGGAAGCTCTAACCACTCGGTTCCAACAGAGCTGATACGGAAGATATTCTTGCTGCAGTTGGACAGGCAACTGCTCTGAATGATAATTATTAATCTGCAGGGTTTACAAATGGGGTTTAGTTTACATTAAACAATAATGTGAATTAATGCAAATGTTGTCATTCTCGTCCAGAGAGCCCTTGACAGTTAGCAGATGTTGCCCTGCATTGTTATTTTTACATTTAGATTCTTTTAACTATCACTTACAGTTTTTAATTGTATCAGTGCATTACTGTTTAAACAACTAGATCCTCCGTTATACTTAGGCAAACTGCCTTGTGAATAATCGGAAAACGACTAAGTGGACTGGATAAATTTAGACACATTTACCTAGAAATATCCCTTGCTATTTATACTTTCTTTTCTACTTCTCTGTCAAAGCTACAATCCGAGAATAAAACCCCACTGGATAATAAGGTAAGAAAACATGCAAGAGGTTGTGATAGTAAGAAATCATCTTTATTTTGTTCATAACATTTAATTTTTTAAAAAACAGAGCAGCTGAGACCTCAAAAGTCATATTGCTATAATTTTATTACATTTTAGACTGCCTTTTATGCACAACATTTGATGATGCATCACAATATGAATGGGCAATTAGTTTTCAATAAAAACACCAACCTTTATTAATCACCCATTATGCTCCCATAGTACCATATGGCTGAATGCAGCTTTCTCCAGATTAGTGTCATCCAAATGAATTGGACTACCATCATTCATCATTGCCATTATGCATGGAATTGGAATTCTAATTCCAACAGAAACCTGAAAATACCAGGCTAGGGAAGGCTGCAATAGAACATTTCTGAGTACAAAAGCAGAGGACTGTACTATGAATTATTAGATGCAATTCTCAGGTCAAATTCTCATATAAACATTCAGTGCTCTGAGCAGCTCTTCAAACATTTGTTTTGGCACTCATATTTATCAAAGACCATAGTCATAAATGTATGGATCTAAACCAGATGTCCTTGATGATGAAATACAATTATGGCAAGGAGAACACAGAGGGGATACCAAAGGGAACATCCCACCTTAGCAGTAAGATTCCCAGACCTGTTTGAATCAAAACTGGCGGCGTTCACACAGTAATGGTTTAGTACTTAATATAAATTAGTTATGGTTTACTGCCATTTTACACAACACACTAAATCATAAACAGACAAAATGGAATTGTTTTGCATTACAGTTAATACATTATCCCAGTACTTCAGCATTTAACGGGGCTAAAAGTACTGTTGGATAAATATACACTTTCATATAAATATACATATTAATTAGCTTGCAGTTCAGTATGTCATGTGACCTTAGCCAATGATTATAGAGCTGCAGCCATCCAAAGGTTATTAGACTCCAGATCCATCACTTCTGGTCAGTAACTACGATAATTGGATACGGGACTCTGGCATCATCTAGAAGGCCACAGGAACCCCATCCATGGTTGAATAGCAGCACAACTGAAACCCCAACATTTTAAATCAGTGTTTGACACACTAGGAGTAAATCTAACTCACTGAATTCACTGGGTTGACTTCTGAGTAAACACACCTAGGATTGCACTATTACTACACCAGATTAGTTGGGAAGCAAGCATTTTAATAGTGTATACAGTTTTGATCACGAATACACTTAAATTGCAGATAGTAAACAACACTACAAAAGAAGTAGAGATAAAACTGCTGCCGTCCAAGTGTGCATCACCTAAAAACAATTCTTTCAGAATGATGCAATTTAATCAGTTGTTCAGAGCCTAGCAGAGATATTTGTTGCTGCAACAATAGAAGAGTAATGTATCCTTTCTACATCAAGCCATATAATTGAAGATTTAACAATTAATGAATTGACTCATGTGCCTTCAAATCAGATGACAGCTCTTGTTTACTCTCATTTATAGCTGACCTCGTCTTGAGAGATTTGAGCTAATTATAATCTAAAACAGCCTCATAAAACTGGTAAGTTATTACTCAAATACTAAGGTAATCTAATAAATGAAAAGAACAATAGATTTACATATCCTGCTCAGCAAAGATACCATTTCTTTGATTTTGGTTTAGGGTGATGTCTGAATCTAACTACTGCAATTTATAATCTGATGGCTTTTGAATAACGTGCAAAGCAAAGCCCCATGGTTGTTCAACAAATTCCGGTTAAAACAAACTATGGCTTTATAAAGTGTGTTAAAAAAACAAAAGTAATACTTGCATAACCTCATTCATCCAAAGCCAGGAATCTCAACTGCTTTTCTGAATTTTCAGCTTTCAGGAAACATCATTCTGTTTTTTATTTATTTTTCATATTTATATGCCGTCCCTCTCCATGGACTTAGGGCAGCTTTATGGACAAAGGTCATCTGGTTCCTTATAGAAGAGGCATAAGACAAAAGAACTATTTTCTTGTCTCTGCATTTTACAATGTGAAAAAATCTCGCATAGAAAGTGCTGCTGCTATATAAAGTTTTGCCCAAACCGAATTAACAAAGGCATTTTTCTCGTACAGGATGTACTCAGCACACAGATATGAACCAAGAAAGATTTTAGGCTGAGCTTTTGAATTACAAAGGACTGTAAAAGAGGTAGCAGTGGCTGGATCTCTACTACGGTATTATAAACTTCTTAGAAGAAAACTGAAAGTTGAGTTTGTTCATTTGTGGCTTGTGGGTAGCAACTTGCAAAGCAAACATGTTATTGGCACATGCCCTCAGCCAGCTCCTGCTGTTCTGCAACTTGAACAGCAGATAAATAAAGGAAGCCTGAAGTTTCAACATAGCCTTGAGAATACTTGGCTAAGAATATTTATATAAACCTTGTGCAATTCAAAATATTTCCTGTGCACTGATGCCACCTGGTGTCTGATATTTTCCAGACACTTCCTCAAACCTTTGGGATTTATTTACGAGAGCTATACACTCCAATTGGATTCCTGATATTCAAATTGCAACTTCTATTAACCTTCACTTGTTGACATTTTGATTTCTTTATGGTTAATTGATTAGCTGGGATGGGAAAATGGTCTAACAGATTGCTTAGCTCCTAGAGGATGTAAAGACGACCAGCATTATGAACAGAGTATGGCCCTTAACTGAAAAGACTAACATTAGTTTTATATTTATATATATATGTTTAGGACCCAGAATGGTGCAGTGGTTAAAAGGAGCACTGCAGGCTATTTCTGCTGACTGCCATCTGCCATTAGCCATCAAATGTTCAGCAGTTCAATTCTCACTGGCTCAAGGTTGACTCAGCCTTTCATCGTTCTGAAGTCGGTAAAATGAGGACCCAGATTGTTGGGGGCAATATGCTGACTGTGTAAACCGCTTAGATAGTACTGTAAAGCACTGTTAAGCGGTATATAGTTTAAATGAATGAATGAATGAATAAATAAATAAATAAATAAATGTTAATTGAACCACTGGTGAACAATATGATATGCATGGGCACTCACTGTGTAGAAGAAATTTCTAGCATTTAAAGCAAAGATCCCTTTTGATCTAGGGAGAAATAACAGGTTACCAAGGAAACCTAGAACCTCAAGGACAAATGAGACCAAAAAGGCATATTCTTATCACAACAGTTCATAACATAACAATGTTAAATAAGCAAAGCTTATTGTAGTGTTCAGTTAAAAACAAAGGTCTTCTCAAGTGTCTTAGCTATACGTTTATTGATTTTTTTAAAAAAAATACCCATGTAATTTAGACAGAAATCTAGTACTGCCTTCCAAATTGTGCTGCTCATGTTTTAAAATTTCAAATGTTCATAAATTGTTTATACTCTTGAATTCTGAAGCTTATGGTATATCAATAAATATAGCACAAAAAATTCTTTGCATCCTGTCTGGTTGATTTGATAAGTCCATGGCATGCTGTTTTCCATCACATCTGCCCTTTTTATTTTTAAGATTATTTTATGGGAAAAAATAAACTGCTATGATGCAAAAGAAGCACTAGCTTTTATTAAAAAAAACAGCACATACAACACCTATGACTCTATTAAGTCTCATTTCAGTCTTAAAAGAAAGATGATATGTGATTGCAGTCCACTATTTTGTTAGGAAATATGACCGCTTTGCTATAAAGAAAAATAATTACATCATAAAGAACATGCAAGAATGGTGGAGAGAAAAAATACAGCAACAGCTAGACATTTATTGTTTAACAACTTGAACAAAAAGCTGTCCCAGTTCTGTATTTCACCCTTATTTATTTATTGCTTATCTCATTATTGAATGAAAAAAATTATAAATATGAAAACAGTTAAAATTAACAAGAATTATAGAGAAACTAAAAACCAAGATGATAGGCAGCATGGGAATTAGGGTCTTCTATTATCCCATCAGCCACCACTAGCTTACTCCAAGCACGGCCACAGACCGGCTGATAGAGCCAGATTTAAGCTCTTCCGGAAGGCCAAAGATGGAGGGGAGATCTCACCTCTAACGCATGGAATGGAACACTTAGGCACAGATCTTTGGCCACACCCATTTCACTTCCAGTCACTCGCTTCAGCTGATTTACAACCAGATTTTCTTCTCCGCTGGCCTTCCCCTGACCATTCTCTATGACCAATGGGCCCCTGACCTTCTGCCCCCTGGCTTTCATCCCTGCCCATTCACCCAGGCACTATTTGACCTGGGTGTTTTACTACATGGGACAAATAGTCCCCACTAATCAGGTGGCAAGCATAAGCAATGGTGCTGCAGGAGCAGCATGCAACTGGTGATGGGCAGGGCGATCACAGGGGCTGTGGAATGGACAGTATGCAATGCAAGATTTTCTTTTTAAAGAGCCATGGCTGCTCCACAAGTTTGGGTATTTAATTAATTAATGAAATTAATATAGATTTTGAAATATGTAGATAAAACCCATCATTCATGTTATAAAAGACAGAACTTTAAAAGTTATTCGGTAATTCAAATGTATGATATGGAAAAAATGTAATATCCACACAAAATGAAAATAAATAAATTAAATAAATTAAATGTTATTGAAAGGTGGACCGGAAGGAAAAAATAGACTTTGCAGGATGATTATTTTGCTTTTTTTTGGCGTTGGAAACAGGATGGGATGGAACTAAAGATATAAAAAAAAGAATGAAGGAAACAGAAGAAGAACAGGAGGAGGAAGGAAAACAACAGCAAGAAGAGAGGTCAGAAGAAGGGAAACAACAGAGAAATATAAGTTAGAATATTTGTTAGGATTAGAAAATGTTATTGTATTTTATGTAATTGGTTTTTTTCTTTCCTTTTTCTTCTACTTATTTTTGTATGCTGTGCATGAGAAAATTTAATAACTTACTTAAAAGAAAAAAAGTTTGAGTACTTTTTTTTGAGGAGCTGCGCTTTCCAACCAATTTGGCTGACAACTCAGCCAGCTCCAAGAAGGCAGGAAATGACAGGGGGGTGAGGAGCCAGTCTAGCACAGCCCTTAAGGGTACTGGGTGTTATGACCAGTTGCATGCTGGGCAAAGGAGAAGCAGACAGTGGTAGAAGGAAGTGGGGAAGGATGGCAATTGTAGTACAGATAAGCCTGGAGGGCAGAGTTAAGAATAGAAAGTTCATTCTGAAGAGAGAAAAGAATGGAAATTTTGAGTGGGGGAATGTTGTATGTTTACATAGCGTTACCTGCATGTGTAAGTGTTAATACAGGAGGGGCAGATTCAGGGCTCCGTAGTTTGTGATCTTTTCCAACATGCCAAAAGGGTCACAGTGGAGGACTTGGATGAGCCTCTACGTAGCTCTCAGCTCACCTCTCCCAGACCCCATTCCCCTTTTGCCCTTCATTCACACCAGTCTGATTTCATTTCCCCTTCCTCCTAGTGACTGTCTTCTCTTCAGTCCCCTGTTGGACCCCTGCAACATGGGGATGGCTCCTCTTCAACCCTTTCATTTTCTGCTTCCTTGATACTGACGTAATTGCAAGCCAAATTGCCCTGCTCACCACCAATTGTGCATTGCACCTGCAGCGCCATTGCTTCTGCTTGCCACCTGACTGGCTGGGAATTATTTGTCCCATGCAGCAAAACACCCAGGTAAAACAGTGCCTGGGCGAATGGGCAAGGATGAAGGGCAGGGGGCAGAAGGCCAGGGATTCATTGGCTGTGGAGAATGGCCAGTGGAGGGCCAGTGGAGGAGGATATGTGGTTGTAAATCAGCTGAGGTGAGTGGCTGGAGGCAAGGTAGGCCCAGGCAAGAATCTGGGCCTAAAGGTCCTAGACCCAAATAAGCATGGTCATTACAACAGAAAAGGTCTCCTGGACCCCACCAACTGAAATTCCATGGCACATGAGATCTATAGCAATCCTTTTCTGCTGGAGCAAGTGGGATAGGCCAATAAAATTAAATTAAGGGAAATTTTTAAGGTTTTTTTTAAATAGGATCTTAAGGGGTTAAGGGGGGGGTTGAAATGAACGGAAGGCAACAGGGGACTGTCAGCGAGGCAGGGGCATGACATAAGAGCACGGCAGATCAATAGGAGGGGAGGACAAGAGGGTGTGGAATTGAATATTGAGGTGATTTGTGGGAGGGGTAGATATGCTGGGGGG
>JANHFO010005930.1:35516-48929 GCA_032468095.1 Pareas carinatus | reverse complement strand
TATATTTCAGTGAGAGGCAAAACTGTAAGTAGGACTTATTTTCGGAGGATGTCTTACTTTCGGGGAAACAGGGTAGAACTCACGTCTCCTGGTGATTGGCCCAAAGTCTGGGGGGGGGGCTTTCATACCTAAGGAAGGACTAGAATTCACAGTCCCCTGGTTTCTAGCCTGGTGCCTTTAACCACTAGCCTATTGGCAGTCAATATTAGCGGGTTGTTGACCCTTTTCCAAGGATCATTTTTCCAAGGGGCGTTTGTATGAGGCTGCAAGACCAGCGTGGCTAATTGACTGGCCGCCGGGAGAACCGCCACGCTGGGCCGCCGCCGCCGCCGCCGCCTCCTGGTTGCCCCGAGTGTTTCACGATGGGCTTAACCCCTCCCGTACCTGTGAAAATGCCACTGGCGTTAACCTTTCGTGAGCCGCCGCTGAATCACATCCACGATGCAATCCTAGGGTCACATGCCCGGAAGCCAGGCAGACTGAATTCGGTCGCCTCTGTCGGTGATACGTCCGTTCTTTCGCTTTAAGCCGAGGCAGCTTGACTGAAGGCGTCGATCCCCTTTAATTCAACGGGGCGGGCGACGGCCAGCATCCCGCCTGCAACCTGACCACCGAGCGCAGTTCAGCTACAGAGCCGGGAGGCCCCGCGCCGCTCTCTCTCGAGGAATCGTCGCAACGACCACGGCGGCCTCCTTCAAACGGCGGCAACGCCAAAGCTACTCCCGGTTGCCATGACACCGAGGCCTGGGTTTCAGATAACGGCGATTGAAACCGAGTCGGAGCATTCGCGGCTAGGGCGCATGCGTACACGCCCTCGCCTTTCCTCTCGGCTCGCCCAACCAGCTACCCGCTTACTCGAGTAAGGCGAGGGGAGGGCGTAGGCGGACACGCCTGCTTAGGCTCCTATTGTGCGCCTGCGTGAAAAAGGAGGGGGGAGCGGGAGGGAGAGAGAGAGAGATCGGGCCTGCCTAGCGCGCGTGCGCAGTTGTGGAGGCGTCGGCGGAGTCTCCGTTTGACAGATAAATAGGCTATTTTGTCCTCCTCGGTTGGGGTCGTCTTCTTGTTGTGGCTTCTGGTTCCCCCCCCCTCTCTTCCCTGGGGCTTTAGAGACAACTATGTCGTACGGACAGTTGGAGACTTACCGGCCCGGGGGGCTTCCGCCTCGAGATTTCAGCACCATTATCCAGACCTGCAGCACCAATATACAGCGCCTGGCACAATGCAGTAAGTGATGCTTTTGATCTCTTTGACTCCCCCCCACCATCTCCTGGCTTATTTCCCCCCCCCAATATCTTTCCTTTAGAAATGCTCCCCTTTTTTAACCCCTTCCTATCTGGCTAACCCCATTTTTAAAAAAATCATACGGACTGCGTTTTCCTTTCTAAAACCCACGCGATCTCCTAACCTTTAAACGTATATATTTAAAAGGTGAAATGCTGAATCTTTGCGAACTGGGATCAGAAATATAGTAGCCAGCAGTTCCAAAGTCTAAGAGTCTAGGCATGATCTCTATTTGCATGCAACTGTTTGACATCTATCGCTATCTATCTCTATATCGCTATCAGCATTTTTTTAACCTACTGATGGTTCTCTAGATCCAGGGTATTGAAGTACCGTAAGTTGTCTATAGTTTTAGTGGGATAGAGATGGTGATGTAAATATTTAAGCAACTCAAATATATTTTTTAATAGAAATAAAATAAAATAGCTCTCTAAACTAAGACCGCTCCCCTCGACACTGACAGGGCAAAGCCACTAGAATACGAATTAAGAGCAGACCCCCCCCCATTCCTTTCTAGCGCTGATGATGTGATCTAGTTTGGATAATGAGATGTCTGTAAGGCACATAAGACTGAGAGAGAGTGATTGGCACAAAGTCATCCAGCTGGCTTTCATGCGCAAGGGAGACTACTGGAACTTGGGCTTCTCCATTTTCTTGCCAACGAACTCAATAGTACGCTAAACTTTTCCTGTGCAAAGGTATCCAGACTCTTTGCGTAGAATTACGAGGAGTGGTCAGCAATATGGGCAAATCTAACTTAAATAATAGCCCCTTGTGATTCCATTTTTTTGAGCTTGTAGCTGCCAATTGACACCACAAAAGTGTTCAGGGAATAGGTCCATGAGACCAATTCACGCCCACATTTAATATGAGAGATGATCTCCTGCTGGCACAGCCTGCAGCCTGCTGAGGAATCAACACAGGCGTGAATTGTCCTGTTTGTGCAAGCTTTTAGAGATCAATGGACCAAAGCTTTGTATGCAACATAACCAGGCTACAGTGGGCCTGCAGCTGGACTGCTTTTATTTTAAGTTTACAAATCACATAGTTGGCTGCTTCATCAGAGTGTCTTCATTTTTTGTGGGGATCTAGGACCACATTATTGACTAGGATTCGAATCAATACTTTTAAAACATATTTACAGAATGCCTGTAGATATTTGCTCCCACCCCCCAAAAATCTCAGAAGTTCTCTTTTCAATAAGGGAAGGATTTCTTTCTCTCTCTTTTTTGCAATAAAGGTATTAAGTGCATATGCTTACTGACTAACTGATCTCACTAGCACTTCTTTGATGACATTTTTTTTATTTAGCCTCTTCTCATATCACCA
The DNA here is from genome assembly GCA_032468095.1 of Pareas carinatus. Lineage (NCBI taxonomy): Eukaryota > Metazoa > Chordata > Lepidosauria > Squamata > Pareidae > Pareas > Pareas carinatus. The sequence continues at coordinate 46,319 of JANHFO010005930.1, read as the reverse complement.
AATGTCTCCCTAAGTGAAGGGGAAGCCTGCCATCAAAATTCTTCCATCTATATACACATTATGGTTTAAATTGCTGTTCCTAAAAAGTGCCCAGAGTAGCAAAATGAATTGCTGTTCTCAAAAAATACCCAGAACAGCATGAATCAGACGCATAAAAAATAACTTTTTAGTTTCACTTTAATGAACAACTCTATATAATCCCTGTCCTGTTGATTGTAAGGAATTTTAGTGGATTGGTTTTTTGGGAGGTTTCTCATTTTATAATTGGAAAATTATGGCCTCCTCTGAGCAGGTGATTCAGTGGTACCAGATTAGCACCTTTATAGTCTCTGATTTTATTTAAGCCTTTCTGTGGACTAAATCCATTTGCTCTTTGTTGTAACTCTGTTGAGGCAAGTTTTGAGCAATTGGAATTATTTATACCATATTATTGAACACGCTTAGAAAATGACTGTTCATTTCTGACTTTAAGCCAGATTTATATTCTCATATTTGTTGTGGATGGTTCCATTATTCAATAGGGACTGAATAAAACAAGTGCATACCTGTTTTTGGTACTAGAACAGCAGCAAAGGTAGATATAAAGTATCAGTGCAGTTGAGAGATATATACCTATTATTTTGGAACCAGCAGTTCTACTTATTTGTCCAGTCCATCTATCCTTCCCAGATGCTTTAAGATCACTGTGTTCAATTGGCTTATTCTTTGTGCCCTGCAAGTGAAATAAATCAATTTTCTTGTGAGTCTAGCTTGATTTCTGATGACTTCATAGTCATCGACAAAGTGTTTGCATGGGGGAAATGAGAATCTAGAATTTGAAGTCACAGTCTGGTGTTTAAGGCAGTCAGGTGTAATAGCTACGCAATTTCTTCATTGTTGTGGTTTATGACTGTAGTCTCTGAGTTTAACAATCTACTTTAATTCCTCATAGATTGTGTTGCACCAAATAATTTACCCTCTCTCCTTCTCATAACTCAGTGGGGAACATACAAGTAGTTCTCGACATAACAGTTTGCTTAGTGACCATTCTATGTTACAATGGCATTGAAAAAAGGGACTTACAACCATTTTTCACACTTTTGACTGCTGCGGCATCCTTAGGGTCATGTGATCAAAGTTCAAACGTTTTGGCAACTGACTCATATTTATGATGGTTACAATGTCCCTGAGTCATGTGGTCCCCTTTGGTGCCCTTGTGACAATCAAAGACAATGGGGAATCCAGATTCACTTAACAACCGTGTTACTAACTTAACAACTGCAGTGACTCAGTTAACAATTGTGGCAGGAAAGGTTGCAAAATGGGGCAATATCCACTTAACAAACATCTCACTTAGCGACATAAATTTTGGGCTTCATTGTGGGGGTAAGCCGAGGACTACTTGTACCAAAGCCTGAGGTACAGTTCCCCAGCCTTCCCTGACCTGGTGCCCTCCCAGGACCCCCAGCTAGCCGGATCAATGCTTTTGCGGGGGGTGGCGGGACCCAGAGCTGGCTCCAAATTCCTGCTTCTCCCAATGTTCTTTCCGAACTTGTATGTCTCTCAAGCTACGGCCTCTCAATCCATATAGATCTGAAACTCCCATTATAGAAAATTTAAGCAATTAATCTACAACTTGTTTGGTTCAATCTGAATAGGCTTGGTACAAACCCTTCTTCTAAACTGCACAAGGAAGTTGGAATTAATGGTTTCCAAGACCCTTTGCATAGGCTCTTACAACCTATGATTCATTCTCTCTTTGGCTAGATTCATATATACCACCCTAAGAACTACCTGCACATATCAAATGATGACATGTTATTATTTTTTTATAGCTTCTCAAATAAAGAATTTGATGAGTCAGTTGGGAACCAAGCAGGATTCTACCAAACTGCAGGAAAACTTGTAAGTATGGTCAGAGTAGCATTTTATGGTGTTCAGGGCCTGAGTGCTAATCAGATACTCGAATTAGTTTTGAATATCTTTACTTTGAGGTCTAACAAATTCATAAAATAGAATTAATTAAATGCTGCAAATAATTTCAAACACAGATGGAAAAAAGGTGATTGTGGATAGCTTAACTTCAGTTTTATGAACAAGGAAGAGAAAAAGAGCAGATGCATAGATTACAACAGGAACTGGATAATTTTGTATGATAGCATTCATGATATCAATAGTTCTAACTGATTTGTCACAATACTGTGTTGATTTAAAAAATGCCCAAGTTCTAGAAGATAATTAAGCAAAGAAAAAATCCTATTAACCAATTCCCCTTGTTACAAGAAGCCAGAAGGAAATCAGACCATAATTTTTCCCTCAAGAGCTGAATTTAAAAAAAGAAATCCAGAAAGCAAGAAACTAGAAAGTAAAGAAAACAACATGAGATAGTCTCAAACCTCTGCCTTATGGGCAGAATCTGCAAACCTGCTATTCCATCTGTTGTGTTCATAATGGAGTTATTACAGCAATTCTAAGAATAGGCTTGGACATAAGCTTTAAATAACTTTCACATTCAAAGCATTTTTTTCACCACTGAATAACAAGAAGCAGTTCTGGGTTTTCTTTGTTTTGTTACGGAATGCTGTTTAAGTCAGACTGAATGGAGACACTGTGAATCCAATCTTTTAAAAATTGCCAAGCAGGAGGGGAAATGTTCACAGAAGAAAGAACTCTGTACAAACTGCTGAATCTGATGGACTGGAATTTTGAAAGGAGAATGAATATCTATGTGACTTCTTTCAATGTGAAAAGCAAAGTTTGACTGATCTGGGATTGGGAAAGGAGAGCAGTTTGAGCTAATAATGAAATAATCCAGTTCAGATCACCATTCAAATAGATGGCAATATAACTGGCAAAAATTAAAAGGAAATGTAACTAAGACACAGCCTCATCAGAGTGAAACTGAAATGCATTTTTTGTCCCTAGACAACAGCTGCAGCATACAGCAAACCGGCTTGCCAAAGAGACAAATGAATACCTGAAGGAGTTGGGCTCCCTTCCACTGCCCTTATCTTCCTCAGAACAGGTTGGTGGGTTTATCTGTGGTTTTTATGTATTGGGAGAAAACTGAACAAGTTTCCTGATCACATTAAACTGCTGCTTTTTAATCACGGTTTAATTGGATGTTTGCACATCACGATTAGCCAGGGTTTTACAAACAATGGTTGAGTTTACAAAACATAAGCCATAAGCATAACACATTTATAAATTAGCATGGTGATATATGAACCATGGCTTAATGTTATATTTCTTCTTCTTTAAAGACATTTTGCTGAAAGTTGTGAAAATATCCAGTGAGAGCTAGAAATAAAGTATGAATATTTCTTTTGAAGTTGGTGAGTTTGCTTTTAGAATCATGGATAAAATTCTTCTTTTCTAGCGCCAGCAGAAACTTCAGAAGGAGCGTTTAATGAATGACTTTTCTGCAGCCTTAAATAATTTTCAAGCAGTGCAGAGAAGAGTCTCGGAGAAAGAAAAGGAAACTGTTGCCAGGGCAAGAGCTGGCTCTCGTTTCTCTGTAAGTTGTTAACCAAGTAGTCCACAAAGGATTGTTTTTTAATTTTTTTCTCCAAATGTTATGGTTTTTATGCCTCTACTAGCTTCATGTCCTCTATCCTATTTATTCTAAAGTTGTACTATAGATGGTTCTATTTCTTAACAAAGTTCTGAAAAACATCTGGGCTTTATATATGTTCTGATACCCACTTGGAAACAATAAGCGAAGGAAGTTGCTTTACACTTTTGAGTGAATTCCATTCTATGTTATATCTTCCTGTCCTTATCTCTGTCAGGACAGTAGCTAGGATATGAAGGCAATCTGGATGCAACATCGGTCATCCCATTGATTGCCACAGTTGCTTCAGCTGGTCTGGCTATGGGTGTCCTCTTCCTCCCTCACTGTCCACTGTCCATGTGAATCCCTCCTGAAGCTGGACACTTGCTGGAAGTGGACAACCATCCCAGATAGGAGGAGGGTTCCAGCCTTTGGTTAAGAATATATAATAGCTGCACTCCTCAACTAGAACCTCCGTACATAGGGCAGTAGCTATCTTTCAGTCTTCTCATAGCAAAACTGCTGTACATCACTATGCCAATTTTATGTAATTCTGATGGAGAAAATTAGAGTTTTCAGTTGTTACTTGAGGCGAGAGACCAATGCTGTCCGATTGATGACCATATTGATGAATAGAAAAAAAATACAAGTCTTATGAGCAGTGACCTTGAATTGCATAATGCTCTCACACGCACGCACGCGCACACACACACACACACACACACACAGCAGACTAAATTGATTGATTCAACAGGGCATAGGAATAATTATTCTGTTGCAGGCATAGTGTCTGGATAAGATATTTGTCCCTTCCTGTTTAGTTCAATTCCATTTCAGTTGTTCAATTTTATTAACAACCTATGTTGCTTAATTAGTACTCTTTTAAACCAAAAGAACTAATTTTGCCTTGGATATGTCTGGGAAATCAATGACTTGTAAAAAAAAAAATTGTTAATTAGGCCAGAAAGGATCTAATTGCTGCATCATATCCTTCCAGTGTAAATTTTTGGCTAATCTAGAATTGTTTCTTTCCAGGGAGATGAGAGACGCAGGGAAGAGCAGCTGGTCTCATTTGACAGGTAATGCTTACTGCTTTCTGATATCTTATCACCTTGCTTCCTCAGTTGCAAAAAACCTTCCTAATGGAAATTCAATAAGAAAATGATTATGATGTGTCTGCATCACAAGTTATTTATATGACCCACACCAACTTTTATTCAGAAATAATGGCTGAAATTCAGATATCGAAACCAAAATGTTCCTCAAGCTTTGTGTTTTTTTCTTTTGTGCACCCCAAATTCCTCATTAACATCCTGATTAGCAGACAATAGAGCTCTGGGACAGGCAACAAACATTTCCTACCACCATCCATACCACAATCATAAATCCAGATTGAATCATCGTCTCCAGTTCAGGTTTAGAAGCAAATTATACTTTCTGCCCCAAAATTTCTGGCATTCTAATTTAGTAAACTTCTTAGGGTAAACTAGGAAGCAAAAGAAGGAATTGTAAAGTGAGGAGGATGCCAATAAAACTTAGTCAAGCATTTGAATTTAATTTGTCACACAGAATATAAATGTTGATCCAGACTTTTAACATGCCACTACATTAAAGTCTGTGTCTAGATAACAGTTTTCAGATATTGAGGCTATTGTTTATCAAAATGATCTTTCACATTTCAAGCATAACAAACAAAATATGAGTATGCCTGTCAAAGAAAAAGTGGTAACATTGTTTTGGGAAATACACAGCTCTTCCCAAATCTTGAATTTAAATATAAATTCACCACATTAGCTTAATTCTATAAAATTTCTAAACTTCTATATCTTTATTCTTTTTAAATATGCAACGTACACCAATCCATGTTAATACTTACATCAACTATAACACTGATTCAGAGTTGGAGAATTAATTGGAAGTTGAAATATCTAAAGAACATTGTGGTTGGCTGGTCTTGAAATATAAACAAGGTTATTTAAATTGTATCGTGCATTGGGTTAATACATCAGCTCTTTCCCAAGTTCTAAAGAAAAATTGGAATTCCACTTTCAACCAGCATGGTCAAGAATCTAATGTGCTTTGATTTCTAGCCCAGGCTTTTGGAAATTCATTTGAGCTTGGGGATAGAAAAAAGGAGTGTCAATTGCCAGGAGTTTAAAATGTGTAACTTTTCTTCTAAAAGTTAACTTGCCTCATGTGAAAATGTTTTAGGACACAGAAAAGCATTTATAAGTATTTCCCCACAGTTTATATTTTAAAAGATATTGCCTTCTCAGCTCTCGTGGTGTTGAATGAGGACCACTAAATATTTCCACAGCTAAGAAATGTGTATCAGTAAATCCAAAAAATATTTGGGTAACCTTTTCCTGATCTCCTGAGGACAGCAAGAAGAGTGGATTGTCCATTTTTTCCCTTCAGCAATGAAGAATGGGATCACATGCAGGCTCAAGAAGAAGACATAGCTATAACAGAACAAGATCTTGAGTTAATCAAAGAGAGGGAAACTGCCATTAGGCAACTGGAGGTAAGTGTCTGATAGATTTAGCTAGATGCGTTTGTTTGTTTTAAAAAATACATATAAAAGAGGTCAGAGGCCTCTTTTTGTCAAAAGCCACTCTGTACTCTTCATTTGCACCCTAGGATATTTATCTAATACTGTACAACAGGCCTTTTTTGGTCTGATGAGCACTGTTGGAATTTTGAAAACATCTTGAGAAGTGATTAGTATGGACAGCCTTGTCCATTTGCAAAACGGTTGCCATGGGAAACATGTCTAGCTATAAAGCCTCTATTTACCTCAATACAAACTACCATCTCCTTCAGCTCTGCCTTCTGTAGGATGCTTCTTGCTATGTTTATAGACCTAAGTTATTTTCTAGGTAGATGAACATAATTCAAACTAAAGCTCTGGATTAGAGTTAACCATCAATTTGTTTTTACTAGAAAATTTAGAGGGCTAAAGGCATTCATGGAAATTAAGAAAGATGCATGGGGTTGGACCTTTACAGTGCATTATGCCAGCTTTTCAGAACTTTATTTTTAACATAAAATCAGGTAGTTCATGAAACCTCATAGACACCAGGCACAGTATCTGCGAATACATTGATGTTTCACTGGGAAATCTGAGATATGAACATGACTTCTTTCAAGGCAATTTCGAATTAGTAACAGTTCAAAAGAGCAAAATGTGCAACATTGATAGTATTTGATAAATTGATATGAATCTTCACACCGTTCATAAAATTTCCAATCGATATTTGAGAAATTAGAAGAATGCTGGAAAGTGCAGCACACTGATATTTTGGTGTATCGTCTTAAAAGATAAGTAGACAAAGTGTAGGATTTTGCAAAATGTGGGCTGCACTTTCACAATCAGTTATTAAAGAGGAGGAGGATGTAGTAGAAAGGGAAGAGATTGAAGTGGATGAACCAGACACATAAACCCAAGTATTCTTCTAAGATTGGAAGATGACAGTGCTTGTGATACACAATTGTAAATGAAACTTCATTTTAAAGAATGAATGGGGAGAGTAAATCCAAAGATCCAGCAATAGTGACAATACAGGGCAACAGATAGCTGCTCCATAAAGCCCCTTTACCTAAGTGTAGTGTGGAGAGTTAAGCCATAGTAGGTAGCCATTTAGGGAAAAAAATGCAACAGGAGTAATCATTTGGCTTAATTATTGGAACAATAATATAAAGATATAAGCACAAAATGCAATAATTTTTTTGCAAACTTCCCTTTCAGGCAGATATCTTGGATGTGAATCAGATTTTTAAAGATTTGGCTATGATGATCCATGATCAGGGAGACATGATTGGTAAGTAAGTAGTGGTGTTTGCTTGGCTGCAAACTATATACTAGATATATCTAGTAGCTTAGAAAGTTATAGCTTTAGTTTGGTGAGATTCTATTTGGTCTAAGCATATAAAGGATTGGACTCGAATTGGATCTCCAGGTCTAATTTCTAGGCTTGGGCCTGACAGACAGTCCCCTATCTGAAACTAGACTGTTATTGATCATCAGATTACCCCTTTGTACAGCTAAAGGGTATGCCACACTGTTAATCTCATACTAAAATAATTTTACAATATATATAAAAAGTCTTAACTGTAGGAAGTGAATCATACAATGGTGATGGTTGTGGGTTTTTTAAAAATCGATGTTCTTTTTCTCTATAGACAGCATAGAAGCAAATGTAGAAAATGCAGAAGTCCATGTGGAAAATGCCAATGAACAGTTGCAGAGAGCTGCTTATTATCAGGTAATTTTTGTACAGCCCCCATCTTTCAGATTTGGAAGTAGGAACAGCATAGTTGGGATTTTTGTCTATTCTGCAGACATGCTATCTCTTTCTTTGTCTCTATTTGAATTATGAATGGTTTTTTTCCGATCCAAAATGATGAGAAATATAAAGCTTTCCATTCAGTCCATTTAACTGTTCATGACTCAGGAAAGATTGAGGTATGAAAAGCATACAAGCAGCTAATCTTCTACACCAGGGGTCCTCAACCTCCGGTCCATGGACCAGCACTGGGCTACGGAATGCCAGCAACTGGTCCACACAAACAAGCCAAGCCCCATTCGTGGGATGCAGGCAGCACACACAACCACACCTCTGGGCCGCAGAAAAACCTTTCTCCATGGAACCAGTCCCTGGTGCCTAAAAGTTTGTGGCAGGGCCCACTATTCTACATTCCACCCATTGATTCAACTCTGATCCTTATTCAACTATGTTTAGTCTTCACCAAATGCATCAGTCTTGGGAGAGCTAACTGTTGCTTCCCGCCCTCCGAGATACAGCATTGCTTTTTAAAGTAATAATAGAGAATATTTGTTGCTCAGGGTTGAAATGAGGAGTCCTTATTGCTCTTTGAGCTTGGTTATTTTCTTGCAGATGTTTCATTATCCAAACTAGGTAACATCATCAGTGCTAGTGCTGATAAGACACCCAAACATTGGAAAGAATAAAATGTTTACTACAAAAATATTCCTTTCTGAATAGTTTCAAATCAACCTCTGTTTCGGAAACAGGAAAACTTGTTTCAGTTGAAGTTTTTAAAAGATGATGTTTTAAGAAAAGTGATATATTCGATGCATTTCACTGTCTTGTTACTCAAGTTTTTAAATTATGTTGGATAGTTTGCACTGTAACTCTTAATTCTAAAATGAGAGCTGAATTTTGCATCTTTCCACTTTTCTTGATATAAAGTGTGTATATCTCTTTTCGCTACAGTATACACTATTGTTTTTGTTGTTGTTTGTTTTTTAAACAGAAGAAATCACGCAAGAAGATCTGCATCCTAATTTTTGGCCTGGCTTTAGCTTGTTTAATCTTGGTAATAATCATTTGGCAAGTACAAAACTGAAGTATTTCTGTGGAATTAGACACACAATATTTCTGCCATGAGACAAGCCTAAGGAAATGAGGGAATTGAGGTGAGAAGGAACACAAACTGATTTTCCATTAGTAATTATAATATAAAAACTAACATGAAGATAAGTAGTTCTTGGACTTAGTTGAACCATGAAGACCGTTCATGTTAATTTATTTTATGTAACTAAACTTGTGGAGGGCTTCGTTTTGTTTTCCCGAATATTCCTGTACCAAGTATTGAAGGATGTGATCAGTCATCTAGATTAGCTAGTTTTGCCGTAAGCACTACAGATCTCTTTTTTAATGTGTACTGCTTTTATAAGTGACTCATATAGGAATAACTCCTAAGTGCAAGATTCCAAGCAATTTTCAGTGTGATCCTCACAGCTGTTCCAGATATTCATCCCCCTACAGGAAACTGCCACACTTGTTTGAAACAGCAGTTCCTAACTTCTATTATATACTTCCAGGAAGCTGCTTTGAGTGTAGCCCAGTGGGCTGGAGGGGGGAGGAATGGGAACCTTCTATAGGAGACAAAGAAGAGTTTTTTGTGAAGAGAGAACATCTCAATTTCCCCCAAAATAGCATAGCTAATATGAGGCATATTGAAGCCTGTTCTCTTCAGAAATTCATTTGGGTAATGTTTAGTCTGAAGGTATTTTGTATTTAAAGTTCTGTTTCTCTTTGCTCCATTTTTGTGGTGACTATCAATTGCTTAGTAGCATGTCCAGATGTCTTTTTAATGAAGGTGTCATTGGAAATGGCCCATCCTACTGTCTCTTTTCCCAACTTTGTACCACTAGCACATACATTAAATACTATAGCAGTAAAATGTTGGCAGAGTCTGAATTGGAAAGATGATAGAGAGGTTATGCATCTTTTCTTTTAGGATTTTGGTAAATATGTCTGTCCAAACGATTCTAGTTCGGAGTACCAGTTTCCTTCCTTCCTAGACTGCAGTCCAATGTATTAAAAAAACAAAAAATTTATGAAAAAAGATTGCAGCATACCTGAAGCTGGTATGATTTCTACCCTCCTTTGCGTATAGTGAAAAGAATGACTTTCTGATTTCCTCATATTTAAACATGTAAAGTAATTTAATCCTGACCTACTGGAACCCTACTTGAGTTGAATAAAAACATTTTCCATATTGGGACAGTTTAGGAAAAGCGTTCTAACAAAAGGAAGCTTTAAACCTTTTGTATCAAAGGAGGACTAGAAGCATGCCAGTCTAAGATTCACTATTCTGTGTCTTTATGGAAACCTATCGGTTCCATTTTATGTCTGATTTGGACATTTTAATTTGCTTAGAACTTGTATTTCTGGGTGGCTTATTTGGGTCAATGATACACTTAAAAGAAAATGGGTGTGGAAAGCTTAAAATGTTGACTTGGTAATTCTGTCTCCAAGTAGTGAATGTTTTTCTCCTGACATGCTATTTATTACTTCACACATTTTACATATTTAAATGACTAAACTGTGAAAGTTGCGTGAAGAATGATGCCCTCAGTAGTTGCACATCTTTCTTTGCACTATCATTCCATCCATTTAAGTATCAATAAACATTTTTAGATATTTGACATGTCTCTTTCTTAGCAAAAATCTCCTGAATTTAAATTGGCTTTAAATTGAGAAAATATTTGACTTCAATTTGAAAGCCAAGATGGCATTGCTAGGAATAAAGTTATTATAATATGCCTTTTGTTCCTTATAGTCCACTCCAATTGGTGCTTCATGTGTTACTTATCAGTTGAAGATTTATGTTTCATGCCTCTGAATAGCATCCTAAATTCATGAAAGCTTATGTCCTAATAAAGTTTTATAATGCACAGGTTTTGTGGGTTTCCTGCCATAGATTCTCCCTGTAGAAGCCAATGAAGATTATGTCTGGAA
>JANHFO010005930.1:11106-30689 GCA_032468095.1 Pareas carinatus | reverse complement strand
ATGAGAGACAGATAGACAGACACACCCATGCACAGGAGCAATATAAAAAAATTTCAAATCTCCAGATTTTTCTGCGAACCACCAAAATTTTCTCACGGCCCACTTGTGGGCCCTGGCCCACAGGTTGGCGACCATTGTTCTAGTCCAACCCCCTGCTCAGGCAGGAAACCATAGACTGTTTCAGACAAATGGCTGTCCATTCTCTTCTTAAAAACTTCCAATGTTGGAGCACCCACAACTTCTGGAGGCAAGTTGTCCCACTGATTAATTGTTCTGTTAGGAAATTTCTCCTTAGTTCTAGGTTGCTTCTTTCCTTGATTAATTTCCATCCGTTGCTTCTTGTCCTGGTTTCAGGATCTTTGGAAAACAAGTTGACTCTTCTTTGTCAAAACCCCTTAGAAATCAATGAGAAGCCAGCAGAGGTCGCAAGTTGCTCCTGCTTCACTTAACACACCTATGCTCCATAGCACCTGCCTGCAACACCTGCCCAGCCACCCATATTCCATATTGCACCCACCCTCTTGAAGCTCTTATCTGCAGGTCTCGCCAACTGATTTGTTTGTCTGGGACTTTTGCCCCTTTCCACATTGTAATCATATGGGGTCCTTGACTAATGACCTGCGCAGTCCTGGAGTTACAATGGCAACTGGGATTGTCAAGATGATCATCATTAAGCAATGATGTCACACTTTATAACCACGTTGCTTAGCAATGGAAATTCTAGTCCCAATTGCCATTGTAATCTTGAGAACTACATATAATTCTTTTAGCGAACCTCTACATACTTGTACATAAGCCAACCCTCCAATTGTTAACTCAAATAACATGAAAAATTGTGGTTAAGTCAATGTGAAAATTAAAACATGAAAATTTTAAGGGCTGGCTTATCCACAGATGGCACATTTTTCAATTGCTAGTCTTTTTGCTTGCCTTTTTTCCTTCTCTTGGCATAATGAGGTTCTTCCCTTTTATATACCCAGGCCCATGATTTTAAAAAAGTGTAGGCATCCCCTCCAAAAATCCACTCATATGTCTTTGATATCTTGTCACAGAAACTGATCATCGATGAGAAGAAATACTATCTCTTTGGAAGAAACCCCGACCTGTGCGACTTCACCATAGATCACCAGTCATGCTCTCGGGTCCATGCTGCTTTGGTCTACCATAAACATCTGAAGAGAGTTTTTCTTATAGATCTCAACAGCAGTAAGTTGATAAACAATGTCCAGGGCATCCTGAACGGTGTGCAAGTGTTTTTAAAGTAATGAGATGGTAAAGTGCGCTGGTTAAAAGGAGGAAACACATTGAAATTAAGGAAAAGGAGTATGCTTTAAATAATACTTTAGTAACATGATTAGTATTTGTTTCTTTTTCTCTCCTCCTTATTTTAAAATACATAGCACATGGCACGTTTTTGGGCCATATTCGTTTGGAGCCTCATAAGCCACAACAGATTCCCATTGATTCCACGGTTTCCTTTGGTGCCTCCACACGGGCCTACACCCTGAGAGAAAAGCCCCAGACGTTGCCCTCAGCAGTGAAAGGAGATGAGAAAATGACCAGCGAAGATGATGAACTCAAGGGCTTGCTTGGTCTGCCAGAGGAAGAAACAGAGTTAGATGTGAGTACAGTGTTTTACCTGTATTGGGGTACCCATGTTGCATATCTAGTTTGTGAAGGGAAGAGAGAACTGTGGCTTGGCACTCGCACCTGAGCAGATCTGTGCTTGCCTTAAAAGTGGGAAGGGAAATTCCTGTATGACAAATTTGCTGTTGTTGACCTAGGCAAGTGGTAGTGACCAAATTTAGCTGGGGATATCTTCTTCATTAGGCTAAGTCCAAGAGCTGCTCAAGTTTGCTCCAATCCCCTATTGAAGTTTTCTCTTGATTAAGGTTTAAATGCTGTGTAATCCCTATAAAAAAGTGAGGTTGATGTTTTCAAGATTAAGGTTTTAAGAGACAGAATGGATACTTAAAGTTTGCCATATCCTAAACCTCAATATTCTCCCTGAAAGCTCAGTCAGGATTTTTTTTAAGGTTTACGATGCCTCTTTTTACCCTTAGTAAACTCCACTGAAGAATCAAGTACTGTCTGTTCCAAAGATGTCCTAAGATCATTGCCACAGCATTGTAGCAGTTTCCATCCCCCAAAGGTGTTAATCCTTTAATCTGTGTGGCAGTAACAAACTCTTTCTCTTTGACATCTTAGAACCTGACAGAGTTCAATACGGCCCATAACAAGAGGATTTCCACATTGACAATAGAAGAAGGAAATTTAGATATCCAGAGACCAAAAAGAAAACGGAAGAATTCAAGAGTAACATTCAGTGATGATGATGAAATCATTAATCCAGGTGAGTAATGTGGGCCAGAAATAAGCATCACAGTGCCCTTCTCATGGCTGGAATTACAACTCATCCCTTCTGGCTATCATGGTCAAGAGTTGCCCTTATAGTGTAAAATATCTTGAGGGTCCCCCATCACCGATCCTTGTGGACCTATAGATTGTTCCTAAAGAATGTTGCCTGGCCTTGTTGTTTGCATGTAAGCATCTATCAATGTATAGATATTTTCTTAAAGAAAATAATTAATGGTAATACCTTTCCTTTTGAAAATACTTGGATTAAATTTTTTCAGTGCTAAATGTACTTCTGAGATTTCATAGCTGATATACCTCAATCTCTTGTATTCCTACAGAGGACGTGGACCCTTCAGTCGGACGTTTCAGAAATATGGTACAGACTGCAGTAGTTCCAGTGAAGGTACATAACTAAACTGAATAATATATAGCTGATATGGCTCTTTAGTTTATTAAAATAATATGAGCATAGTCTAAACATTCTTGATTCTTGCTACAAATATGCAGTCAATATTAGAGCTTGCATTCGAATCCTAATTACATTTTCCCCTGTGGACTATGTTGTCAATTAGATTAATTTTTGTCAAGGACAGAAATATGTAAAAAACTTAAATTAGGTTTTGATAGAACAGAAAAAGAATTAAATTCATCAACAATCACCTTTTGTTTCACAAAGTGAAAAATAACTAATATAACATAAAAGTCATCCAGATGAAAAGTTCTGAATTCCATTTTATATAACAACCATTTTTCCTCGTTACTACACTACAGAAACAAAAGTTTATTTGCCTCATTCTCCCCTTCCTTTTCTGTATAACCAGGAAGCAGTTTTAATCAATTTCATTCCTATAGTTCACGGAGTGCTGTAACATGCAAATTAAGAAGTATTTCTTCAGTAAGGGTCAAAAATTCAACTCTACCCATGCAGCACTGAACACAGTAACTTTAAAGAAGAAATAGATTCATGGAGAACCAAATTCTCGGCTGTGAGTTCTGTGTGAGGTTTTAGCTGCTAGGATACAGCTGTGAGAGAATAGGCTTAGATCTGACATGATAAACATGGAAAGTGGAGAGAACTGAAACTCATGACTTAATTCTGTTTCTAACCCTGCTAACAATGAGGAGTTGGTATTTTGAAGTGAAAAGTTGTCAGGCCCCAAACCAAGAATAACATGTTAATTCTTCCAAGCTAAATTCCTTCTTACTTCACATCATAGACAAAATTTTGCCAGAATGAAGACTCTCCTATTTGCATCTACAGCAGGGATGTCCAACTTTGGCAATTTTTAAGACTTGTGAACTTGAGCTTCCAGAATTACCCAGCCAGCCTTACCAACTTGGAAATTTTGGGAGTTCACAGATCTTAAAGTTGCCAAGGTTGGACACTCCGATGTACAGTATACTCTGTGAACTATTAGGGAGGGGCTGTCTTCATCCTCTGATACATGTCTGGGCTGAGTTGCCTCTTACACCTCTGGCATGCACCCCCTCCCTCCTGGAGATCCACCTCCTCACAAAAGTGCAGATTCTGATAAATGTCTTTACATTGGGGCATATTTTAATTCTGTGCATTTTGTTTCTTGACAGAAGAAACGAATGGACAATTCTGGCTCCCTGGCTGTGGATGAGGCTGCAACACGTCGTATGCAGAACTTTCCCTACAGTGGAGGACTGTATGGAGGCCTGCCTCCCACTCACAATGAGGCAGGCGCCCAGACCCACACCATTCACGGCACAGCGCTCATTGGGGGGTTACCAATGCCCTATCCTAATCTTGCCCCGGATGTGGACTTGACTCCGGTTGCCCCCTCCACTGTTGCCATGAACCCAGCTCCCAACCCTGCCGTCTTTAATCCCGAAGTTGTGAATGAGCCCAAGAAAAAGAAATATGCAAAAGAAGCTTGGCCAGGCAAGAAGCCGACCCCATCTCTCTTGATCTGAAGAGTCAATCTGAGTCTATTCCGGGAGACAGGAACCAGAAACCAGGCGGGGAAGGGGGATCTGTACAAGTGCAGCCACAACTCTCAGACTTGGGGTAATAGCCAGGTTTTAGGGGGGCTTGTGACTCCCTTACACAACCAACCTACAGAAGAGTTCAGAAGGTGTCTAAGAAATGAAATGCAAAAATATATCTCTCACTGCCTGTGGAACTACATTGCCTGGCAGCTTCTTTTTCATTTACTCAGACATTACAGTTGCCCAATTTCTTTTATTCTGGCATTATTCATGTATTTAAGGGGCATCTGCCTTTGTGTATATGTTGCAGCTGTAGGTGGATTGAGTGTCCCAGTTCTTTTTCTTTTCGGGTCAGCTGGTCTCAGAGGAACCCCCCCCCCCACGCCAGCCGAATTTGTTGACACATCCATAGTATTTTGACCAGCACGTCAATAATAGTTTCAAGTCGAATACCATGTTTTGCTTTTGTATCTCAGGATTATGAAGTGCTTTTAGTCTAGGTAGAACCCTTTGCATTTGCAAAGTAAACTACCATCATCATTTTGATGATTGCAAACCAAATGAAATGGTCATGAAATTAATTGCTTTTTTGACATTCTTGATTGGAACCACTGAAAGAAGATTATGACCATTTCAGATTTAGTAAAACTTAAGATTTTATGACCAGTCCTTAACAGAACAGAAATTACCCAATAGCCCACATTTAACTATGTTGATGGACCAGGGAGTAAAAATGTTCAGCAATAATCTTGTATGATTTTCAGGTAGCATATTAATTAAGATGCTGCTTCCCAAGCAGTTCTTTAATGGGATAACCCTGAAGTTGGGCCCAAGAATGGTCAGCCAGTTCTCACATCAAACTGCACATTTTAAAATCATTGCTTAAACTCAACTACATCATTCAGCAGTTTAATTTCTTTTTAGCAAATTTTAAAAAAAGATATTCCTGTTCCAAATATTTGGAGCAGGACTTTGATTTCAATGTATGAACTGTGTACCCCCAATAGCTATTGAATTGGAGCTATATTGTCCCATATGATGATCTAAATTCTCAGACTGCAAGCTATTGATCATCACTATTCTTGATTCTGGGGATTTAGGGGCACTTCACAGTCCTTTGTAGCACAATAATGGGCATGTCATATGGTCAAGCCCTTTGTCCAGTAGATTTCATTGGGGAAATCACATTATTTTCTTTCCCCAATTAAAATTGGTGGCGTTTATTAAAATTGAATTAGCCAAGATAGAAGATGGTTGTCATTTTGAACATTGCAGTTATCCAAAACTGCACCTCCCCACAAAAGTATTATCTCAGAGTTGGGGTCCAAATAGTTCTTTGTAGTAGTTGTCTCAGCCCAATCCCAACAACTGCTCGCCCTCATGGTATATTGGATTATATTGTATTGGAGTCTATAATAGACGGACACTTCTGAACTGTCTGAATTCCTGTTTCATTTTATATGGTAGGCCCCTTAACAATGCAATTTTGAATAATTATGTTAGGTAACATAATTCTTGAAAGAAATTGCTAATGACTTAATGAATGTTGTATTCTGTACTTCTCATTTCATTTGCAATTGTATTTTTTTGGATTAACTTTCCAAAGGCTGCGGAATGATTATTTAAATTTGTGAGGGTACCTGTTCAAGAGAGATGAATTTAAAACACTTGAACTTTTCCTTGCTTGATTTTAAACTAAGATTTAAGAAAAAGTAGTTGGTTCTTGCAAAATGCATCTCCTGGGAATTTACTATGTGCTAGCATTGGCCCTGGCCTCCCTGGGATAGTACAAACTTGTCTTTTCAGTTCTTTGAAGCCAAGCTTGGCTGAAATTGGGGCAGGGAAGGGAGGGATTAAGTGTGTGGGGCTCTGTACAGACATTTGTACATTTGTGTAATAGGCCTTTTCACACTGTTGAGCTTTTTATCTGTAACCTTTATTACACTGTAAATTAAATGACTGTTTTGCCAAATGGAGAGTTTAACGTGTATTCCCAGATTTCACGGTAAAAATTACCATGCCTAATTTCCAGTTGTTCTAGTTAGCTTAATTTTAATCTTGCTCTCTCTTTAATGAGAATATTCAAAGCAGTATAGGTTTTTAAAATCATAAAATGAATACAAGAGAGTTTTGTGGGATTGCAGTGTGCTGCACTAATGCTTCTAGGAAGCTTTCAAGTGGAATGTAATGGTGATATTCCTATGCTATTCTTCCTCACTGATATTGAATGCATTTAGGTAATCCTCGTTTAACAATCATTTAGTAACGACGTGAATAAGTTACTTTACAACCAATCCTTATGTTTACAACCGTCACAGATGTGAAAAATAAAGGAAAGCTGAAGTAAGATCATAGGCAGTCATGGTTTCACAGTGACTGCTTCACTTAGTTGCAATTGCCAGTTGCAATTGTGGTCGCTAAACGAGGACCTGTATTCTGAGGATTGCTTAAAGCCATCAAGACAAGACTGACAGTGAATTCCAGTTTCATCTGTGTTATGTAAAAATGGCATTTTCTCCCTGCATTTAGCTTCAGGATTATAAAAATACAGTGCCCACATTTTTAGTAACATGATGAATGTATGCTTCTCTCTTGCCATCCACTTTTTTCTCAACTAAAGAGTACCAATTCTGTCATTCCTTGGAAAAAAGCTGTTACGTTCCTTTAATCATTTGCCAGTTTTTTCAGGTGTATAACACCATTATAGTTCATGTTAAGACATGAATTATGTGCAGTATTCAAAGTGTTATGGTACTGAAAATGTATATTAAAGAAATGAGCCATGTTGATGAATCATTGTGTCAGAAGGTAAACACCACAATGATCCTCAAAATAGTATTTTTCAGGAAATCTAGAAAGGACTATTTTGGATTAAATCCCTTTTGGAATTCTTTTCCTGCGAACCACCAAAATTCCAGAATCAGAATCCACTAGAATATTTTATTCATACAGAAGCCCCACCAGCTACATAATAAACTGAAAGAGGTAAGTTCATATTTGATTTCCTCTTACTGAAAAAAGTGGTATCTTTTGGTATTGTGCATCAGTATGATATGAAATTGGAACAGATGTATGGAGAAGTACGTGTGTACCAGCTGTAAAAAAGTTAAGTCTTGCTTCAAAAAGAAAAAGGGCAGAAATTTGTTTATGTTTTACAAATGGGATACCAATTTTAGTTGATAAGGCTGCTGGTAAAGGTAATTCAATACCATGGGATTTTGGGGGAAGGGATCTTCTCTTCTAAAGGTAAAGGACAAGGGCAAGTCAGAAGAGAGGTAGAATGCAAACGTATCCACAGTGAAATTATTTAAAATCTGGCCCAAGAAACTGCATAGCTCCAAATGTTCTCGGCCTGAACAACTGAGATGCATATATAGCCAGTGCTATTAATTGCCAGATCTGAAATAATAAATGGCACGTGGACATACATTCCCACCTAAGTTCTTTTATTGTTTACACACCTATAGACAGAATCTTGCCAGGCTAAACTATCTGCATCTACCATATATTCTCTAAACTATTAGGAAGGAGTTGTTTTCAGTCTCTTTCTCTCACACATCACTGTGTTGCCACTTTCTACTCAGGAATCCAATCCCTCCATCCTCGGAATCCATCTCTACTACATTCCATCACAATAAAGGTTCAAATGTTGAGTTAGGACAAAAAGATCCACTTTCATTCATGGAAACTCAGAGTGACTTGAGACACATCATTCAGTTCAATTTTCCTCACAAAGTAGTTATTGAGGATGGGGAAGGGGGGAAAGAGATACATTGTTTGAACACATGACTGTGAGGAAGGTTTTAAATTAACAAATCGCACCCTGGAAAACCATAAAATTCAAAAAAAGATCTGCCATCCTTACCATGCTTGATAATTAGGAAGACCTAAACTTCAGTAAGAAGCAGAACATACGTTTTGAAAGACATAAGAACTCTTGATCATTGAACCCCTGGGATATACCCTGTCCTGTAGTTTAAAAGGTGGCATTTTGATCTTGCAATTCTAACCAAGCTTTTACATTATTCTTTTAACTTACTGTGAGACAAGAATATTTTCAGAACAGCATGATTTTATTATATTTTACACGTATTCAATGTCAGCATTGTCATCTTAACTGTCACAAACTTTTACATTCTCAACCCGAACTTGAGTATGCAAACTACATTTATGTCCCTGTACATGCTTAAGTGTTAATCTATAATTATTGTAAGAATAATCAAATGTGTGTGTTAATTCTGCTCCCGAATTTAAAATAAAACTGATAAACTAAGGATAAATCTTAACCTACTGTTTGCACTGAAAGAATCCATCCCAAAATTAAACTACATACTTATGAACATAAGTAGGATTTCTGAGTTAGGCAAAACCTAATATTGTACAAGGCTGCATAATGTAATTATACAAAGTTATGGGGGCTTCAGGTGTACAAAACTGTATTGTATAATATTCAGAAGAAAACAGAAGTTGGAACAAAGGTATAACATCTTGACATGCCAGAGTTTTGTGAAATGCAACGCATCCTAGATTGAATATCTACTGCAAAAACGACTCTTAGTAAAAAAATTACTTTATTGAAAGGATGATTCCATTTACAGAAAAGGACACAAAAAGCTGAGTCTTAAACCATGGCAACCCCTCCTCATAAAACAGCTGGAGGAAGACATCTGTTCTAGGCATGTCCCACTCAGTCTTAGGTGTCACCATCAAGAGTACTTTGAGACTTAAATCAGACAGATCTTAGAAAACTTGAACCCAGATAAATCACTAAGACCTTAGTCAGCATCTGTAGACTTGAAATGTTCATCATCAATAGTAGAATATATATGTCCCTCGCTGCTAAGAAACTCAACAGCTTTCCTAAATGGAAAGAGGGGAAAAATAATTTCTTCAATAAAATCTGAAATTTAAACTTTATTATAGCTAAAGAGCAGTATAGAACAATATACATTTTAATACACAAAAAAAAATTACATAAGTGAGTATAGTAACCAATCAGAGTATAATTATAACTGCCATAGGTGCTACCAACCAAAATAAAAAGCTGAAACTATAATATATAGCATGCAAACTGAACAGTGATAAAATCAATAAGATGAAGATAAAAGAAGAATAATTATAAGACAAATTCCTTGTGTGTCTAATCACACTTGGCCAATAAACCTATTCTATTCCATTCCATTCCATTCCAAGTACTAAGCAATACATAAAACAAGAAAATATCCATTCATTAAGAAGCAAATCTAAAAACTCTGACCAAAAGAAAAAGCATGCATGAAAAAAGTGATTAGCTATTCCAAAAAAGTTATTAAGAAAAGGGGGGGGAAGAGTCTGAGGGGGAAAAGTTATTGGTAACATTTTGGAGGAACTTGTTGATCTTACATAACCCCACACCAAATTTAGCTCCTGTCAGACAATAAGAAAAACACAGAAATGCCTTGGATGACCTGGCATTTTCTTTCGGGTACAGTATTAACAAAACATAGATTACACCAAAAGAGAGAGAATACGATGCTGCAAAGTTCTTTGAAAGAACCAAACATAAAATGTAAAAGGGTGAGGAATGTAAAAAATTGCTTAATGCGCATTATCCTGGCTGTACAGCAATATAATTCTGAAAAACCCTCAGTAGGAAAAGTAAACCTTATCCAAATTTTGTTTTGGGCACTGTACCCCAGTTGTGGATCGCAGGGTTGAAAAGAATCAATATGACTTCCTTTCACTATAGGAATACCAACAGCCCAATATGTCAAAAGCCTAGCTTCCCAGTCTATTACGTACTTGAGCGTCTGTAGGTTAATATTATGCAACTGAGATTTCAGATCTTGAAGACTTATCCCTTCGGTTGTCATGCTGCTTTTAATCAAATTCAGAACCTTCAAAAAGCAAAAGAAAGTCCACACAGTTATTTAGAAGCAAATGCAGAAGAGACCTAACATAAATTTTTCTTAGCAAAAAAAAAACAAACATTAAGAGTTATACAACAGCCGTGTTACGTCAATACAGAAGTTTGCTTTTCATCTTCTAGAGTAGAAACATGCAGTGATATAAAAATGAACAGACACAACAGTCTTTCTTCAGATGTACAAACTTTTTAGTTCCATAATTGCAAGTACACACGCCAGCAGGCCATTTTTATTCACTTCAGGATTTTACCATTTTTAAAAAACGTGTTTGGTTTTTATGCCACTTTCTCCACCCATGCAATAACAACCTTTGAAACGGTTGTCTCAATTTTTTGTGGTATACAGCCTCACTTTATTTTTAATAGAAAGGGAAAGTGTCCATCCTTGAGCTCTAAAACTAATTGTGATTAGGCAATGCTTGAGACGCACGTGAATCGATAAACCAAACTTTGTTTTTATTTAAGTTCAAAGAAGCTCATAGCAAAAAGGGCTTGTCTACACTAAGCTGCAGCCAATACAGAAAGATGGAGCAAAACAGGGGTATGTGCAAAAGACAGAATATCTTCTCCTCTGTGCATGAAACAAACATCATGTGGCTCAGAAATGCAACTGGTCTTCCAGATGGCTTGTGGAGTGTGTGAATGAATTCACTGTGTTTTGACAAGAATCTTGAACTGGGACAGCACAGAAATATTAATAACGAAAGAAATTCCAGAAGAGTCTAACTGGTATAGCTTGTGTTCCTCCCCACACTCTCCTCTCTTCTCCCACATAGTCTGTGCATCTGCCAAAGTCTCCACCAACTTCACAACAATTTCCTTTTCCTTAGTCTTTGTGGTCAAATTCAGACATGACTGAGCTGCTCAGCCCTCCATCCCATCTTCCCAGCGTTTTTCTTTCCCTTCTGTTCATTGCTATGACTTTTTCTCTGCATCTCCCAGCCTATTTGCAGTCAGAACACAAGCATTTTGGCTTCGGGCCTGAAACTGGTTTCTCTGCCATTAAACATTTTACACATCCTAGAGCAGTGATGATGAACCTATGGCACACGTGCCACAGTGGGCACACAGAACCCTCTCTGTTGGCACGTGAATCAAGTTGCCCCAGCATCGCCCCAGAGCTGAGCATTCTCAGAAGAGAGTAGCGGCATCGGGTGATGCTGTCATGAGCTGCGAATCCTCCGGGCACTCGGGTGCCTAAAAGGTTAGCCATCACTGTCCTAGAGCAAAGGCATCCTGGGAATGTCTCACAACAAGTTATCTCTCATGTTACAATTAAAAGTGGTTTACATATTTACTATATATATAGATAAATATATCCTGATGACCTCCAGAAATTCAAGAGGATGCCTGCAGCCTATGTTCTTTTAATTTTCCTCATTCCAAAACTTTGAGGTAGGTTGGTGACCGTAATTCCACTAAAGTCACTACTTTAGAGTGCACTTGGCCCTAAATCACCTCAGTCTTACTCCTACACCTAAACCATTACAGTACAGTAGAAGCAGACACCTTCCTTCTGGTTAGGAACTACACTTTCATTATTGACCTCAGACCTCCACAGGGACCTGTAATGGTGGTGATATAATTGGAGGAATAACCCCCAAATTTAACTATTTGACGAAGAGTGAATGGTCTTAAATGTACATTTTGGGATTTAGCTTTTGCAAAAGACTAAGTCTTAAAATATTTTGATCTATTATTGAGTAGTATTATGTTTTCCCAAATTGCCATTTGCCCACTGAATTTTAACATCATGATATCAGATGGTTCAGGGATACCTAGGGGCCTAGAAGAGCTGTCACCTCTAGGTTGCTTAGTCCCACTTTTTTTTCCCAACTACTATTACACCAGGGATCCCCAACATGTGGGATACGACTCACTACCGGGCATGGCCTATCGGGTTGCGTGAGTGGCAGATTGTCACGCCTGCTAATGTAATCGTAGTGCCCCATTTGTGCAAGGGCAGACATTTGCAGCATTGGGTGTTTGCAGTGGCCCACAAAAAACCATACCCTCTCCGCTCCCCACGCCTGGCCACTGACTCAGAAAGGTTGGAACGCTGTATTACACTGTAGTTTCTCTTCCAACTTGCTTAAAACAAGGTGATTAGACCTGGGCCAACAAATCCAGGTAGCCATTAGGGCAGTAAAGAGTATAGGTTTCCCACATCTAATGTTCTCTTGATCTATGCAGCCCTGATAAATGACTAATGAGTTGTGCTTAGTCCTGAGCTAGATTTCCACCACTGCAATGAAGGTATATGTGAGAAATCCCAGGAACACAGCAACTTGTGTGCAAAAGTGACACTAGTTAAAACATCAGGTACAAAAAGCGTCCGATCACTCTTTTAAATGCCTATGGAGAGACGTCTAGGGAGCTTCGTAGAATAAATCTGCCACTGTGCCCAGAATTGACCCGGTAACTATACCTACCTGACTCTGGTGCGGGGTAAGGCCATGCATTGTCAAGGTATCATTTCCTCTGGCACTTGACATGCTGCTTGTCTCAAATACACCAAAGGACTGAGGCGTTTTTGAAGACTGGGTCTAAAAGCCAAGGGGGAAAAGAAAAAAACAATGGTCAATTATGCTAATTATGTATACAGGTAATCCTCAACTTACAACAGCTTGCTGTTCAAAGTTACAATGGCACTGAAAAAAAGGGATTTATGACCGTTTTCACACTTAGAACCACCGCAGCATCCCAGGGTCATGTGATCCCCTTTTGTGACCTTCTGACAAGCAAAGGGAATCACATCAGCATGGGGGAAGTCAGATTCTCTTAACAACCGTTGTACTAATTTAACCACTATGGCTATTCACTTAACAACTGTGTCAAGAAAGGTCATAAAATAGGGCAAAACTCATTTAAGTAATGTTTCGCTTAGCAACATAAATTTTGAGGTCAATTGAGGTTGTAAGTCGAGGGTTACCTGTATTTCTGCATCTGCAAAATAGAAATTGGTCTCTAGTCACCTGTAACTGCCATTCATTAAAGCTCTCTTCCAATCAGTTGTTTGCCCCCTTCCACAACCGGGAACCATCTCAGTATATTAAGATTGCTTCTTCTAGGATGTCCAGCCAGTTTGCTTAAGCATATGTGGCTAGGCCAAGAAAGGCTAAATGAGAGTGTTTTGCTTCCCCACATACCGTGTTGCTTTTTCTGAGTATCATGTGTGCGTTGACAACTTCAAGCAGATGTGCAGTAAATTCATTCATGTCATCCAGGGGCATAATCTTGAATGCAACCAGGCTCTTTTTGCTCTGGAATTTTAAAGGAATATTAAATATTCTTGACCAGTGGCTGTCCAGAGATATACCTTTCAAAAGAAATCCCCAAATATCCACAGGGGGGGAAAAACAAGCCTTTTCATGTAAACGCAGCAGCAAATTCAATGTTTTTTTAAAACAATGGCTGAAGTATTTGCTATTAGTATGCCTGATCTTATTAAATATTTACTCCTTTTATACTGTTCTAAAAATTTAGCCTTGTATTTTAAGTTTCTGTTCGTTAAGGATTCTAAGTACTAAAGTATTATATACATTTTTGCCATTTTCAATAATATTTCTAATGAATTTGACATACTGTATCTATCTTTAAAAATTCTCTGTTCTGTCACCACAGGAAAGGCAATGTTAGTTTTTCTAACTGCCAATGCTGTTCTTTCTAACAATTTTGACTAACTTACCTGAGAGCAAGATTTTTGACCAATAATTTCCTAGTTCTCCAACGGAATGGTTTTACTGGATTTTTAGTTTTAGAATAAGAGACCTGATTATTGAGTTTAGTAACATTATAATCTAAGAAAGTAAATGCATTTTACTTTCACAATATAAAAAAATATAAATTCCTGTATAATACTTACCTTAGAATGCTAACTGGTGACCAATGTCTTTTCTATATAAGACTTTATTCTTTTACTTCTAAAAACAGTTGTGTTACTTTTATTCACTTACTGAAGTTCTTCCCTAGTCTTATGCTTAGGAAATTACCAACAGGAATCCGCTAGTGTTTCTAATTATTTTTTGAAATATATTGTATTTTTCTATAGCTATATTGTGCTCTGATTCACACAACATACCAAGTCTTGGTTTGCATTAAACTGAGGCCGGCTGAATACTATAAACCAAACTGATTTCCTTCTCAGGCAAACAACAGCAATGTTTACAAAATGACAGACAGAAAAAACTTCTTTAGTAACAAGTAGCAAATAATTTTGCTTGCAAAATGAACCCAATTTATATGCCTGGTGAAAAAAAGAAAGCAACATATCTATTGGGCTGTAAACACATGTTTACTTCCTTAAAATCAAAGAAAAATGTCTTAAATTCTCAATAGCTAAGGAACACAGTCAAATTAAACATATGTCACAAGCACAAAACTTTCTCATCTGCACATCTGACAGTCACAGATAAAACAAGATTTTAGAAAACAGCACTTAAATGTCTTTTGTTGGAGGAGCTCAAAATTCAGTGCTTTTTCTAAAACAGAATTATTCAGCACTATGTAGCAGTTCTCATTTTCAAATGTTTCAGTTCCGTAGCTCTTACCTGGAAAGATCGCAAATGACCAGCTACTTTCACATAGGTTCCTGGTGGAACAACTACATTTCCACTGCCCTCCTCCTTGAATAAAAAAGAGATCATAATTTCTTGGTATCTGCCAGCAATGTTTTATAAAGAATTGCAAATCAACCTAGAATGGCAGGATTCCATTATCATACTTTACCCCAATGGAGAACCAAAGCTAAGTGAAAGCAAATTGTAAACTCTGTAATAAACATATTACATTTAGAATCCACATTCCTTCCAAAAAGTCAAGTAGCATTTGTGGCTCTCCCTTTTATTTTATTTTTAGTTCTAAAACAAATATGGATTTGAACATGGACCTCCTCATTTCTAAGGCAGCTTATACATACTTGGCAAGATGAATGTACTTTATGACTATGAATGTATCCTATGCTTATATATACAAATGATTATGCTTATGCTTGTATAAGCAAATGACTATGAATGTATCTCTGATTGTAATCACAGTTTGTTTATTGTATGTATGTAGGTATTGAGCATGTACACTGGAAACAAATTCCTTGTGTGTCGAGACACACAATAAATTCTGATTCTGATTCATACTACCTCTTTTCATGTGTATTGAAGTCTAAGTGATATTTACATCAGTTTCGACCCACTGTCTCACATCCATTGGGGCTGCAGTCATGTCATCCACTTTGTAGAGAATATTTGTTGGAGCTTTTTCAGCATGCCTGATTATTCCCACAATAATAACCTGCATGATGAAATAGAAGCAAATCTCGATAAATAGATTGTAAGGTGACATCTCCTGCTAATCCTTTTAGTTTAGTTTAGTTTATTAATATTTATATCCCGCCCTTCTCCCCAAAGGGGACTCAGGGCGGCTTACAGGCAACGTTAAAATACAGGTACAATACAATACAAATTAAAAACAATTTAAAAAGAAATTAAATTAGGCCTGAATTTAAAAAGGGGGAGTACAGAAATTATAACCACAATTAAAAAATTAGTAGAGAGCAAGGGCTAATTAATTAACCCCACAAATGTATACACCATGAATGGATCATGATTTGGGCACAATGAAATGAAAATGTGTCATACCAAGGGGAAACATTCAAATAAAACTTTTGTAAAGCAATCTTGGCAGAAGTAAAATCTGGAACAGCGTCCGGAAGCTTCAAATGATAACACAATGTGGCTGCATGGATAGTAAATGGTGCCGGTTGTCTGGCGCATGTAATACCACTATTTTGTGAGCTGTGTTGGTTGTCGTTGTGCTTCTGGTGCAATTCAAGGTGCTGTTTGACACCTTCAAAGCCTTCCATGGCTTGGGATCAGATTAACATCTTTCCCTGATAGCTTGTACTTATCCAAACTGTGGACAGGATGGGCATGTTCCAGATATCGCTAGCCAAGAAATGCAGAATGGTAGGGCCCAGGAATTGTGTCTTTTTTGCCACAGCACCCACTCTCTGGAAGATTCTTCTTCTGGAGATTAGACCCTGCTGGCCTTTCCTAATGCCCTGAAGACCTAGTCCTTTGCTCAGGCCTGGGGCCCTCAAGTGCATGAAGGTTTCGGACTTCCAGCGCTGCTGAGGTATATTCTGAGCTGCTGGGTATTTCAATTTTTGCATTCGTGACTGGAATTATTTTTTAATTTCTTTTAATACTGTTTGACACCGAAAGTCATTTTTTGTAACAGGCAGTGATACAAAGCTGAATAAATAAATAAATAATCAAATGTATAAATAGTAAAGGCAATTTTGAAAATTACCTGTGAAAGTTCAACTTCACGAACTCTGAAATTATCCTCCACTTGTTCAGCTGAAAATAGTTGTGATACTGTACAGGGAACAATATTCTGTGATCTTGACCTCTGCGAAGATGAAATGTGTACACTATAATCCTTTTACTGTCACTTTTTCAGAAAATAAACGGGATATAAAAAGGTACATACTGATTTCTTTTCGCCTTGGGTTGCAGAAGGCGATGAAAATCCTCCAGGCGATTGTGTATAGCTAATATTGCCATAATTGCCGTCATAACCTCCTGAAAAGATAGTTGAAAAAACATGAAAAGAAAAAGAAACATTTTTCTTTGCATTTTTCCAGTCTCTGAACTTTTCTCACAAAGGGACAAAAGTGCACAGAAATATATTCTGTGTTACTTTTTTCCCCATTAAATATTAAAATAAAAACCCAAACTATAAATACGACTGAGAGTCATGAGCACCTGCAGGGAAGCAGGGAAGAAGGAAATGAGGCATCTGAAGACACTTTCTGCCAGATGGGACCCCATTACTGAATCTCATCATTTACACAAGGATAGAATTATACTTCTCGGATGCTGTATTTTATTCCAGGCGTATTTTTAAAATTTATTTTACTGCAGGTCACCTAGGATCACACAGGTAAGATGGGCGGCTGCATAGATCAAGTAAATAAACGTCATCGTTTTTAATGCAGTTGCGGAGACAAACGAAAGAAGACTACAGCTCCCATGGGGCACAGCCGTACAGGCTGTGGCTGATGGGGAGTCGTTCCCAGGCTGCCGCCAAGCAGAGGGAAGCCTTTCGAACTCCCGCCTACAAGAACCCGCCATCCGTCCTCACCGTGACCAGACCACATGCTGCAGAAATCGGAAGGCCCGCGCCTGGGGAGACTTCGCGCTCAACTCCGGCTTTGCCCGCCCTCCCCACGAGCACCTCCTCGCGCGTTTTTTCCGACACGCGCGCAAACACGGGCGCTCGGGATACGCCAGCTACTGTCACGCCCCCCGCCTTTTCCCAACTCCTCCTTTTCTCCCAACCAATGGGTTGATTGGGGAAACCAAAAGGGGCGGGACCTTTGAGGACCCGGCCTGGGGAGGAGGCAGAAAAGCCGACCGAAAGAAAAAGAGAGAGAAAGAGAGAGACGCTAGAGTGGCGCGTGCAAAGTACTGTATTTCCGGAACTACAACTCCCAGAATTCCCAGGAGGTATATAGAAGAATTGATCTTCTGGGAATTGCATTTCTGGTGAAGTTAGGGAACTTAGAATCAGAATTTTATTGGCCAAGTGTGTCTGGACACACAAGGGTTTTGTCTCCCGTGTACATGCTCTATACTTACATGACAAACTGAGATTACTATCATAAGATACATTCACAATCATAAAGTACATTCATGTCATGTACATACATATAAGCTACAATCAACTCATTAAGTGAACTAATTTTACTTTAGCTAACCGTTCTAATAGCAAAGCTAACAGCAAGGAAGGTCCCTTCTGACTGTGTTATTCTGTTGTGTTCTATTGTGATCTCTTTATAGAATGTGTAGCTTTTTCAGCTCCTTATATCCACCAGCCAGGTTGGATGTGGAAGGATGAGCTGTTTTCGTAAAGTAGGAAAGAAACTGAAGTTCCTGAGTGTAGACGGTATTGGCATTCATATTTTAGTTGGTTTTTTTTATTACTGGAAAACATACCCTTCCTTCATGGCTACCATTTGCCCTGGCATTTGGCCATACCATTTTTGAAAAGCAAAAGTATCTGCAAAACCACAGCACTTTTACAGTATTACATTAAGTAACCATTAATTGAAAATTTTGTCCCTTTTTAGACTTGGATAAGCCTGCGCAACTATGCAATATTTTATTTACATGAGAGTATAAAGTTTTGTTGTGAGTCTCACTGAAGCCAGTGATTAATGAAAGATTTTTTAAAATATAAATTTGGGGAATGCCTCAACTTTATTGTCTATAAAGAAAGAAGAGCTACCATCCACCTACATCAATTTGTAGAAATTTCTCCTGGTCGTTCTCAACCTTTCAGAGACTTTTTACCTCAGCATTGCAAAGGTCTGAACAAAGCATACCTAATTTTAGAACCTGGTGTTTTTTTAATATACCCCTATTGTTCCAGATGTGAAGATTAGAACTGTATCTTTTCCTGCCAGTAAGGCCTCTGAAACGTTGCATTGATCTCTGTTGATATAAAGGTACAGATATTTCATGATAAGTGGATAGCTGCAAGCCAATACTTGGGAAAAGCCAGAACAAGATGCCACCAAGTTTTACATTTCAGAAAGTCAGTTGCAAATGACACTTTAAGAAATATTTTGAACAAACTTTTAGAAATTGCCTCCCAACCTGGTTTCCTCTAGATGTGATGGAGTGCAGGCCATCTATGAAGTCTTGAATAGATCCGTTCATTACCCAGCTCAATTTTGATGGGACTATATAATATTCAAATGTAAAATTTTATGGAATTAATTTGTGTAGCAGCATATTTAGCTTCTGCTCCAAATCTACGTAATTGTTGTAGGGAAAATAGGAAGAGGGAGGAGTATTGTTGATGTTCAGTCTCTAAGTCATGTCTTACTCTTTGCGACCCCATGGACCACAGCCCGCCAGGCCTCTCTGTCCCTCACAGCCTCCCGCAGTCTGCCCAACTCATGCCTGTTGCTTCGGGGACACCATCCAACTGTCTGGTTCTCTGCCATCCTTTTGCCTCCTGTCTTTCTCAGCATCACAGCCTTTTCTAAGGAGTCCTCTCTTCTCATGAGGTGGCCAAAATATCTGAGCCTCAGCTTCATCATTTATCCTTCTAAAGAACAGTCAGGGTAGATTTCTTTCAGAACTGGCTGATTTGATCGCCTTGCAGTCCAAGGGACTCTCCAGAGTCTTCTCCAGCAACACAACTCAAAGGCACGATGCTTCGACGCTCAGCCTTCCTTATAATCCAACTCTCACAGCCATACATTGCAAATGTTCAATGCCTTCTGTTATTTTCAAATATTGAAAAGTCGGGATATAAATAAATAAATAAATAAATAAATAAATAAATAGATAGA
>JANHFO010005928.1:28483-54429 GCA_032468095.1 Pareas carinatus | reverse complement strand
ATTTTAAAAATAATTGCCTGTACTATGTAAATGGAACAAGAAATGATTATCCACATTGCCTTATCTCTGCAATTGCATATGGGTAGTGGAATGAAGTAGGTTATTTCTTATCTGTAGAATATTCTGTCATTCTGAAACTTCCTAAAATTAACTAAATCTATAATTTTCTTTAATTTTGTTAATGTTTCTGAAATAGGAAGTGGCAGTTAAAGATACAGGAAAACTCAAAGAGTTCCTCTTCCTCTTTTCACTTATTTTTATATAGCTGTACTCTACTGAATCACAGCTAGTACTGTTGTAGTGGGCAGTTTCTTATGTTGATCTTCAGAAATTAATAAGTAATCTTGAGACTTTTTCCCAGTGACATGTTTTTTTCTCCCCAAGTGTTGCTTTTTCTAGTGCTACTATATCAGCATCAATGGGCTCTTCTGGGCATGAATATTTTTTTTAAATAAAATTTTATTGCATGTTTCACAAATATGCAATATCTCTACTAACTTTGGGCTAGGCATATAGAGATGAACAGGTATGGTGTCAGCTGTGAAAGACCATGTCCACACGTGAAGATTAAATTAAAGTGATTTATTGCTAAAAGACTGCACAGGAATCTTCTCAACTGATGGTTGGCATCTGCTTAGAGTTAAATAAGGGTTAACTGCACTGGGGGGGGGGAGGTGTTAGTTTTTTTAAGGTTATGTAGGGATTCTAGGCTGATTCCCATTTTCATTCCACCCCCAAGTTCTGTCTTTGCTTTTCCTACATACTGCCTCTGTTAATTTGGGATGTTTACTGTTAAGAACTTTGAGGTTTATGTATTCTCATACTAATACTAATACTAATACTAATACTAATACTAATTGCTTTCTCTTCTACTGCTATTGCTGTAGCTAATGCCCCAGTTAACACATCCCACTCATCTGTCTAACCTCTCAGTCTTCTCCGCAGCTTTCCTTTCCCCCCCCCCCCTTGCTTCCCATTAGATGCTGGTTCCAGTGGACTTGACTTTTTTCTACTTTTGTCCCTCCCCACTGAATCCACTGTTGCCAGTAGTAAACAACCCCTTTCCTCCATCCTATGGACCAAAACAAATGTGTTTTACTTTAGGCATGAACTACCTGAAACCCAATTATCCCATAATGGAATTGTTTATACATGGAAAATAGGTACTCCTTGTTTAGCAGGCAGAGTTGGAACTGGCAACTTGGTCATTAAGTGAAATCATGACTGTGCTAATGATACTACTTAAGCATTCCTTTGCTTTATAGACCTGCAAAGGTTGTAAATGCAAAGATTGGCTTAAAATTACTTTTTCATCACTATTAACTGCAAAAGGTTGCTAAATGAGACAGTCCCTAAATGAGGACTACCTGTATGTTGTACTTCTGAAATGACTTTCGTTTCCCTTTGAACGGGATCTTTTTTTACAGGCATAGATTCATTTGAAAGTGTATTCTACGGAGTGATGTTATGTTTTAAGTTTCCAATGAATAAAACGAGGATCCAGTTAGGGTTGTCTACTCCAGGCACTTATTAGATCCTGCAGCTTTTCTGAGTGGCATTAGAATTTTCCCAGTGATTTAGCAGGCAGTTCTGTGACACATCTGGTTGGAAAAAAATAAACGAACAAGGCATTGAACAGAATTGCTTTTTTGAGGCGCTCTTTTTTAACAATTCCAAACTGTTCAATTGATCTACTAAGGAGCTTAAAAGATGAAGAGAGTGAAATGATATAGAGTGGCAGTGA
This sequence comes from Pareas carinatus, assembly GCA_032468095.1. NCBI lineage: Eukaryota > Metazoa > Chordata > Lepidosauria > Squamata > Pareidae > Pareas > Pareas carinatus. The sequence continues at coordinate 52,685 of JANHFO010005928.1, read as the reverse complement.
CACAAGGTTAAAACTGAATTTGACTAAGTGCTGATGCAAACATGGGTTCTATCCTACCAAGTGGTGAAGGATATATACTCCTCTAGACTGCTTTTAGCTGCAGAATCCCGTTTAGCATCTATTCAGAATAACCTAGATATTGTTAGGAAAGGAAGGGTGGCCAGCAAGATGAGTGTTTAAGTTTCATCTGAGGCAAACAGAAAAACCTGGATGAATTACAAGTTTTATTGTTTGATGATGATGAAATGATATTACATTTTATTATTTGTATACTGTTCTAACTCTTATAAAGGCATTAGAGAAATTGAATAAATTAATAAATTGAATAATGCATGTTAGTCACTGAATTAAAAATGAGCAAATCTTGTACTATAAAAAGGCACTTTTTTGTAGCCATAGGCTATTAGGATTTGTGTCCATGTTGTCAGATAAATGAAATGTCCTCTTCAGTATAAAAATAGCAACCAATTTACATCAACAGTGCTGTATCCAACAGCTGAATTTTTTTAGAATTTCATGCCGGATACATGATAATTTGTAGTTGAATACAGATAGGAATCAAATCTATGCTTTTGTCCACCACTCAGCATTAGCCTACCCCATGTTCAGATAAATGCTTCAGGGAGCTTCATATAATCATATTATTAATATATTTGGCTTATTTCTTCAATATTTTTTAACGGACTAGTCTTCTGTAGTTCTTAAAAATAGGAACTATAATTGATAAGACACTTCTGAGTTAGAAAAAAAAAGTTGGAAGGGATGAATCAACAGAATGAAGAGATACAGGAGAACAGACTAACACGAACTAAAAATGTTCTTTCAGCCTCTTCCATGAAAAAACTATCCCTGGATTCAACAAAACTGGAAACAGTTTCCAACTTCCTCTTTTTAAGGAAGGTTGTCAAAAAGGTGATTGATTTACTGCTTCAAAGGATCTTAGAGGAAGTGAATTATCTAGATGTCTTTTAGTGTGGTTTCCGACCAAATTATAATACTGAGACAGAATTGGTCATACTTGTTGATGATTGGATGGCACATATTGGAAGTAGTGGATCCATCCTGGCCTTCCTGGATATTTCACCAGCTTTGAATATCATCAATCTTGGTATCTTTCTGGACAAGCTGAGCGAGTTGGGAGTGGGATGTTATTGTGGTTCCTCTCCTCTGGGATCAGTTCTATGTGCTGTTGGTAGGTGGTAAGCTGTCTAATCCTAGGCCCATGCTTTGGGGTGTGCTTCAAGATTCCATCTTTTTTTAACATTTACATGATATCTCTAGGAAGGTATGCTATTGTACATCTACACTTCCCATCCAAATGATGCTATTAATGTTCTGCTTCAGTTCCTGGTGACTGTGGATACAGGAATTGGAAAGAACAGGTTTTCGCTTAACTCTGGCAAGATTCAGTGGCTATGGGTTTTGAGCTGCCTTGTCTGGAAACTGGAAATTTTCTATTTTTAGATCAGGTGGGAAGTTGCATACCCCTACTCAGATCCAGTATGTGGTTTGGGGGTCCTCTTGGACTTGCAGTTCCTGTTCAAAGACTAGGCAGTAGCCATGAGTTGGAAACTGTATGCAACACCTAATCCAGTATGCTAGTTATATTGTACCTGGTTACTCATGTCCTTGTTCTACCAATGCAACATCGATACTTACAAGCTGAATGGCTCCCCTATGCTTCTGTACAATTGCAGGTGCAATTATCACATATAAAGCCTCTCATAGATTATAAGCAGAGTCTTTGCAAAACTGTGAAAAAATGCTTTCTGAGGCATGCCTTCTCTTTATAGCATCTGTCCTGTTGGATGGTCTTTGCCCTACCCACAAAGATTTGACTAGTTCTAGCCCTGTTAGTCTTTTGAAAGTCTTTGAATGGTCCCCGAGGCATTGGGGCTAGGATGTTAGATGAGCTTATCCTGCAAGCTATAATATAGGTTGGTAAACCCCAATAATTTCTGGTTATTTTCATGCGGTCTATTGGGTTTTTGTTTTTATTGTTGTATGCTGCTTCGAATCACAGTTTTTCAAGTAGGGCAAGTCATGTTATAAATAAATAAATATGTATGAAATTATTAATAAGGAAAAGATAAATGGATACTGAGATGATTTCATATAATAGATTCAACTGTTTAAGGAGTAAAATAACAGAATTTAAGATCTGAAGGGCAACTGTTGAAGTTTTTTCCAGATTTTTTCCTACAAGGGTATTTTTTACATAACAGAGTAATATGTGTTTTCCATATCTTATTCTTTTCCCTCACTTTCATCCGTCCTTAGGGCTTGAATATTTTGCTCTGGGTAAGTTGTCTTGATTTTTTTCACATTCCATTTCATCAAACAGGAATTCTGCATGATATTGTATAAGTTGATTTTTATTTGTATGGTATGCATTATGTTGGAATGCAGAACATTGCAGGAGGATGTCACAATACGTAATCTCATTCGATATATAGATAACACAATTCATTTTCAGTAGGTAATAGAAGCATAGCTATATGGAAATAAACTAGTGGTTACTTGAGAAAGACTATCTAACAACTACAAATCTTAATTTAATTTTGATTTATTCATCTTCAATATACCATACATACTTTATTATTTAAATGACTATATCTAATTCATTTAAATAAATGTACTTTATCATTATTATCAGATCAGGAGATGTAGTACCAACTTCTGTATCATCACTGGAAGTATATGCCATATAGCTGCAATAGGAGTATAATATTCAGATATAATTAGTTTGTCTTTCATTAGTTTGACCAAATAGGAAGAATGAAGGATTAAGGGAATGAAGGTAGAATTATTTTTTTCTTAGAGGAAAAAAAGGTGGCTGTCAGAAGTTAATATAGGAAGGAGGAAACAAGCAAAAATTTTTTTCATTCCAATGAAGTTGACTGTGTTTCATCAAAACAGAGCATGGAGTATATTGAGGCTCCTGAAGCATTTCCAATGTTTAATCATAGGGAAAAATAAGGATTTGAAAAAAGCCTCTTGCTCCTTTATTAGGACTTTAGGACCACCAAGCTTATTTGGTAGGCAGGGCTACTTGTAACCCTATCACTAAATCTACAAAAAAATGACCAAAGTGGGAATTTTCTAAAACAATTAAAAAAAACACAAAATAGTCATATAAGAATGGAAAGAGTTTTTAAAGACTTTTTATACAACAGCTGTAGAAGCTGAACAAACATCCAACATAATAGCATTATTTCATTTTAGTATAGTCTACAAACAGCAGCAGAAACAAAAATGTGCAGAATATAATAGAACCCAAAACACAACACACAGAGCACTGTCTATGACTTTTAATATGCCCCAAGCACATGATTTTTTTAAAGTACATATCTCTACCAATCAAGGGCATATTTCAGAAGCAATTTCACTAATCTAAGATTTGATATTGGCCTTTCAGAATTGCCTCTGAATGTAGCTTCCTAATACAGTCTGATCAAGGCAATTTGGTGATTAGGACCTACCATTGTCTGTGTTTCAGCACGTAATTAGTCACTGTTGTTTTTGCTTAGGTTTTCCTCTTTCTTTCTGGTCACGAAAATGGAACTGACCTTGCCACTTGATTGGCAAAATTGGACAATACACATTAAAAACCAGCAAATTAAGGGACTCTGGACTCTTGAACCATTGCAAACAGCAATGGTAAAAACATGTTTTATTTGGAACCTCACAAAAACACAAAAATTTAGAACAGTTGATAAAATTTAGGGGGAAAAATATCAGCCTAGAATGTTTTTGCACATCCCTTTTATGAGACAAACATTCTCAAAGTTAGTTATTGAATTTTTATTGTCATACTTTCAGAGAAATAAATTTGGTCAGTTATATATTTTGTTCTGCTTTTAAAAATAGTTGAAAATAATGTGCATTGTCTTTTTCCAATACCCTTTACTCCTCAAAAAGTGACTCTTTCACTTTAGTACACATTTTACGAATGGAGTTGGTCTTGTTTTCCCAAAGTTGATACCTACAGAAAAGTGAGAATCGAAGTATAGATAAGTTTTACTTTGTATACAGAAATCACTTATTAGGGATTTTTGAATGTGGAGAAGTAACATTATGGGTTCTCTTTTATCACCTTAACAAATAGTCCCATTATGTTGTTTTCTGTTGAACTGTATGCTTCAACTTCAAGGTTTGTTTTAGTGTGTGTGTGTGTGTGTGTGTGTGTGTGTGTGTGTGTGTGTGTGAGTGAGAGAGAGAGAGAGAGAGAGAGGGAGAGAGATTATTGTTACTTGCTTTTTCATGTCTTCTCAAGATATTTGCAAATATGAACCCATTGCTAGATACATAAAGATACAGCTGGTCCATAGTGGCATAGGCAGTGGTGGGCATATTCCCATGTGTTTGATGAAAGTGTTTGATGAAGCTGTACTGCCTGACAGTTGTCTTGTAGATATAACTGTCAGTGCTGATTTTCACCTGTAAAACTCCTCATGGTATAGGGTCTGGCTATCTATCTTAAAGTTTTCTGCCCACTGAGTAAAAATGGGCAACGTGCTTCAGGTCCTTCAATTTAAGAAAGCCATCTTGTCAGGACCTAGGAAGTATACCTTGTCTGCTGAGGCAATTGTCCTCTGGAATAGTTTCCCCACAGAGGTCCACATAGCTTCCATTGTAATGGTGTTCTGAAAGTTCTTCAAAATTTGATTTTGCTCCCAGATCTGGAGATAGAGTAGCTGCTGAACCCCTTTTATTTGAGGTGGGGTTTTGGATGTGGGTGTGGGTGTGTTATGCTGGTCCTTCCAGACACTCAGAATTTAATTATTTTTCTGTTTTGTCAATTGTTTGGAGTTGGGCAGCCTTTAAATTTAAATAAATAGTGTCCAATTGGGAAAAAATTGTTCAAACATTAATATGATTTGCTTCCCACAAATAGACTTACATTTAAGCCTGTTTATTCCAGGACTCTACTATAATAATATGGATCTTGTTAGATTCCCCTGCAAAAAAACCAAAATAAATCTGTTTTTCACAACTGGCATAATTTACAAGTTTCATTTGCCCTATTATAAAAATAGGAAGGAATAAAAATGAACAACATAGTATTAAATTCATCATTAAAAAGTCAGTATTGTGACATCCTTACTACAGTATAAAATGTTCAGTCAAGTGTCTCAAAAAAATACCCTCCGCATGATTAATAAAATGCTCAGTATTCAGGATTTGAGAGCAGTCAGGCTAAAGAAGAAATGCAAAAGAAATTGCAAAATACTGCAACAATCTCTTTCTCTGGTTCTGATAAGTGCTTAATATTCATCCTAAGTTCTAGTTTGACAGGGAACCCCTCCCACAAGAAGCAAGATGATACAATATTTGAATCAGATCCAAAACTAATAATGAAGCCTGGAAAGTTGCCTTCCTCTCTGATATATTTGAAAATCTTTCACAAATAAAATATTGTACTTTCCTTATGGGATAAAAAATGGGGAGACAAGATAACCAGGATATAAAGGCACTTGACTGTATTAGAATATTGTCTTTCAATTCTGAATTGATTATTTATTTTACTGAGTGTTGCTTTGTAAAAATAAGATGTATCATCAAATTCATTCCCATTTTTTGCATTCTCATTTCATTTAAGTGCCATTGCTTATATCTGTATGCTTCTCACTATGATGATGCACTTGAAGCCAAATTAATTTTATAAACTTTGAATAGTGCTTTTTAAATGGAAGATAATGGACTATGGACAACTGTTTTCAATTCTTTATTGAATAATCTGTACTTGTTTACATTCAAAAAACATTTTGGTAAATGATTGAAGTGTCTGCTTTGATGTAAAAAAACACATTTTAATGATAGTTTGCATTAATTGGCAATATTGATTTTCAGAATGAAGTTACTTGAATGAAAGTATTATTGAACTGAAAAGAGGCACAAGATGAGTTGGCATTTTTGTAAAGCATGAAAAAATTAACGTTAGTGGTAGAGAAATATGAAAATTCATAGTTATGGTTTTCTAAATGAAAATGTGTCTTAATGAAGATTGTTCTTGTTGAGGTGATTTATAATTGTGTATCTATTGGGGATTTTTCTTTAGACGTTTGATATATGCTGTAAAACTGTATACATAACAGTATACTGTATGTACTACAGTAAACCGTATGCAGAATAACATTAAATCATGATCTGTAAAAATCTGATTTATTACCTATATTGCGAAACCAAATATTACAGGGACAGCTTCTGCAACTTAGGTTTCTGTGGACCAAGTTCATTTTTTTTCCTCCACTCCATCAATTTGAAGCTTATCAGCAAATCTAATAATTATGAGTAATAGATGTTTCTCTCAAATATAAAAACAGGATAATAAGTGTACAATATAATTTTGTTATACCAGCTAGTTATTTTAACTTCTTTTTTTAACATTGTGAGCTACTCACAGTTTCAGAAGGTGCTTAAATCAAAATAATAATTACAGCTTCAACTCAAAAGTTGAAATAATTAACATCCTGTTTCTATCAACATTATTAACTAATTTGTCAATAGTGAGAAACCAGCTGTGTTTTTCTTAATAGCAAAGTTTGGTTTATTCACTATATTTTCAAGGATAAAATAATTTACTATTTGTGTATCAATCTATAAATTGCTATGTTTATATATTTTCAGTTCTTCCCCAATCCTTGTCAGGCTCTTGTTTCCTTTGCCAGTTTTTTTGATTCACTCTGAAGATAATTGGGAATAGCAGTCAATTTTCTTCTTTATTTTTTCACTACTGCAAAGCAGGACTGATATGCAGGAAGTATCAGTGTAGGATACAGAGATTCAGAGAAGGCCTAGCTAATTGTCTTGAGAAGCTGGCAATCATCTTAATGGATCAGCACTGCTTTGTTCTGTCTTAAAAAAATCAAACTGTTTAAAACAGAAGATTCGTGTATACCTTGTCTGATAAGCTGGTCTCTTGATCTATCTCAGTGCACTCCTTCTCTTCCTACTCTGATAGTTCTTGAAAATCAGTACCATTTTCTAGTATATAATTTGCCATATTGTGCATTGTGCTTGCATTCATTACAAATAACCAACACTGAACAAACTTTTCATAGAATTTAGGAAAAATATTTCATTTGCAGAGGTAGTTTTACATATTTAAATGTGATCATATCCACAGAGCAAAAGAATTATTTTAGGTTTGTACCATAACAGCTAATTTTAAATATCCCAGAATTCCATGTAAGAATGGATTCCAGTTAGTTAGAAGCAGAGGGGGAATCCAGTCTCCTACATCTGCCTGACTTGTAATGGTATAGATCATCATTTAAATCATTAGATAAGGAAACTAAATTAATTTTTTAAAACTATTAGTCAAGAAGATTCATAAAATGAGGATTTCTAGAAAAAGACATTATTTTGTTTAACATAATCTGAATAAACACTCTATAGTACTAACTTCATTTTTAGAAGGTGTCTTGTAAATATCATTGATGTAGTATATAAAAATCAATGAAGTTTCAGATTACTGGTTATCAAACAGAATGAGATTTTTAGCACCGGCAAGGAGATACATTATTATAAAGTTGTTAGGGGTTACCAGTTTGATTTTGGTTAATTGTTTTAAGATAGGAAGTTAATTGTTTCATGATGTACTTGGAGAACAGCATTCATCGACTATTATATTCTGTGACTCTTATTGCCTCTAGTTTAGTGTTCACCAACATCTTTCATACAACCTTAATGATGTAGAATTATAATTGGTGTTTTATTGTACCTGCTTAAATAGTTTTTATCGATATGTCTGAAATTAACTGAATTTCTTAAAAGGGGAAATTTTGCACACTGCAACACATTTAAATTCATTAGAATTTCATATTTTCCAATCAGTCTCCATTTTCTGTCTCTTTCCAGGGATGCCTGCTGTTTGTAACCCAGGCATGGTACCTGTGGCAGTTCCACCACCTGCAATCAACCCTCAACATGTATGTAATGAAGAGGATCTAAAATCTATCCAGGACATGTTCCCCAACATGGACAGAGAAGTAATCCGTTCAGTACTAGAAGCTCAGAGAGGGAACAAGGATGCTGCTATCAATTCCTTGCTTCAAATTGCAGAAGAGGCTTAGCTCATTCTCATACTACCCTTCATCGTTGTGTCCCTTAATTTTGATTTGCCAAGCCAGGAATTTAGTTAGAAAAAATTCCCAAGCGAGCAACCTATCTGAGAGGCTGTGATCCATTTTTGTCATGGGTGGTCATTGGAATATTGGTTTTTACAGCTAGCCTTATAGAAATCTCAGCCATTTTATAGTTATCACTTCTACTCTGTCTGCATTTCTGATGAAAGGTAGTGTTGAAATACCTCTGCCAAATCCTCTCCCCCCTTTTTGTTTGCTTACCAAAACCAACAAAGTTTCTTCTCCACTTGTATGCATTATGCATTTGGAAGTAAGAGAGTGAGGGGAGTATCAATTGAGGGATGAGGGAGATGGCTGTTCTATAAAGTGCTCTTGTTAAAAGCAATTTCTCTCTCAAGCAATCCCTTTCTGAGAGAAAAACAGTAATTACTCAGAGCCCTTTGGCTTGTTTAGTGATATTTGAACATTAGGGCAATCTGTACTATAGGGATACTGGCTTTGTTGCAACTTTCACTAATGAGAGATCATTTTTCAATCTACTAACTGGGCACCAATGCAATGTATTTATAATTTTTTAAATTTGTTTAATGAAGTGCTGCTGTACTTCTGAAATGACAACCACTTCTTTTTAAGACACAGAAACATACAGGTAGTTCTTGGGTTACAATCGCTCATTCAGCAAACATTCAAGATTATGACAGCATTGAATGAGGGGGACTTATGATGGGCCCTTGAAGTTTGGGCTGCCTCAGCATTCTGCATCAGCTTCCCACAAGCAAAGGCTGGGGAAACCAGCAGATCACAAGTTATTATTGTAAGTCGCTTCTGCTGCCACCACTTTTTCTCCCAAGGAGTCCTGAGAGCATGAAGATCTTGTGCTCTGGCTCCCACAGCACCTGCCTACCTGCACTCTGTAGCGCCCGCCCACACCACCAGCCTGCCCATAGCTCTTGCCCTTTGCCTGCTTGACTGGGATGCCATTTCAGTGCCTCTTTTCACATCATGGTCATGTGAAGTCCTTGCTTACCAGCTAGAATTGCTGTTACTAAGTGATGTGATCATATGTGTCACATTTTGTGACCATATTGCTTAATGTCACAATTGCCATCATTACCCAAGGACTACTTGTATGCCAGAATGGGACAGAAATCTTCCTGATGTTTTTTTGTGCTTGTTTGCTCCTATATTTGTGAGAAACTCAGAATATTAAAGCAATGGAATGTTATACCATAGAAATTCAGCATTATCAATGTACTATACTTCTTTGTGATCAGTTGTTATAAACAATAATGCTTTGAAAAGAAACATACCTTGTATGGATGAAATCTGACCTTTTTTTTTACCCTTTTGATAATTCATTTTAAGATATAACATTTCAGTGGAATATTCACTGTTGTAAGGTTCCATCAGGTTCCAATTAACCTTAATTCTGTTAAAGACTAAGCATATGAAGAAAAAAACATTGCCACAAATGAAGACATGCCACATTTAGAGTACAATCCCAATATACAGAAGCTGTACATAATAATTTTTCTATTAGAGCTGTAAATCTGTTGGAGGTAACAAAGTTTATATTTGTTTAAAGTTGGAAAAAGTGAAACAATGCACTTTAATAGACAATTTACATGCTGTTTGACTTATTTTATTGTTTTAATAATTTTTAAATGCTGTCTAATTGCCAGACATACTTTGTATTTCCTAAAGAGTTTGAAGACAATAAGGCATCAAGGTGATCATGAATGTTATTGCTTTGAAAGAAGAAAAACCTCATTATTTCCTGCTTTTTTCCTCTAATAGAAAAAGTCTTTTAGAATTGCTTTATTGTATCATCATGAAAACTCCTGGCAGAGCTAGCTATAGTTAAAATATTTATTTTTTTAATTGTTAAAATATATTGAGAAAATAATTTTAAATACCGTATCAGATCCATTTATTGCTTTGTTCAAATTGTAGCTATTTTACTCTCATATGTTTAATAGATTAGTGAATGCTAAAGCAGTCCTTTCCCCTTCTGTTGCTTTTTATTTGAAATAAGTGCTTTTCAGAAGCTTCAGAAGAGGTATTTGTCCATCTGAAAATCAATTGTGTTCCTTTCTGCATAGTTTGCAGTACTTTCAAATTAATGTTAACAGTTAATGTCAGTCATATATCAGTAATACATTGGTGCATTCTTGTGAATTTGTTTAGCTAAGACCCTTAAGATATTTCATTAATTAGAAGCAATGAGCCAAAAGTGTGGAATACACCATAGTATCCCAGTGGAATAACGTGAGCTGCATAATATGGCTATGCAGATTTTTCAGTGATGCTTCACTTGTGAATGAAGTATATTTTTGGTCAGAAGGTGGCAAGCTCTGAAGTAGCTTTAGCTAAAGCTTTGGCACAGCTACTTCACATACCCTCTAGTGTTTGTGTTTTGAGATACATTTCTTCACAGATCGTTGGCATACTGACTTTGACTTCTGAATATTTATTGCACCTCCAAGCCCCTGCTGCTTCTTTATGTATGCATGGTAAACATCTAGAGAGATTTCTGAAGAGTCTTCATAACTCTATTGCAAAGTTTAAAGAAAGTTTAGACCTATTACTAGATGTTTAATTTTATTCTGAGATAGACAGTGAGAAAGGTTTTAAAGAGTATGTCAGTGAATTGTATTCTTTCTCTTTTAGGTTAAATAATTCCACATTCAGATAGATCCAATGGTTTGTTTGGTTTTCCTGCTAATAGAGCTATTCAGAGAAGGCTGCTTAGCATTTTCCCACTGACAAGGTTTTTTTAGAAGAATTCCTCTCATTTTTCCAGGGTTCTTATTTAAAAGGGGTAAAGGTTCTAGAGGTTGAGGGGAAGGAAACTGGCAAAGACCCTGGCTCTCACTTTGCCATTCAGACAGTTAGAAAGCTCTGCTGGATGAAAAGCTTTCCAATGACAGAGTAAGTAGTCCATTCTCAAGGGTAGGATGCAAGCATTGTTACAATTACACCCGCATTTTTGTGATCATTCCTGGATGTACTTTGATTCAATAAACCAAGTTGAAAACGCTTCCCATGGATTTCAGTGAAATTTGCAGTCCAGTGTGAGTAAAGTTGGGTTATGGATTCTGAAATGCACCAGTTATCTACGACTTAAAGTAAATGCTAGGCAGCACACAACTCCTTCCTTGCATTTTTCATTATGTTCTTTGTAACAGCTGTGTGTTAAACAACCCACAGCATCTCTTCACAGCCCAGAAGCTGGGTAAATGTCTGATGTGTGATGTGGCGTTGACAGTAGTTTTAAACCAAGACTAGTAAGAATCCAAGACTAGTTAAATTGAGGAACATTTTGTCTATCTAGATGCTTGCCACCTTTTATCCAATTCTGTCTGACTATGTGTCGATGATTCTAAGCATTTCCCTTTCTAGATATTATTGCCTGTGTTGGCTGACCTGTAATGCTGTATTGAGGTGTTTTGCTGTAATAATTCTGAAAACATTTCTTTATTACTCTTATTTATATTCAGCTGTTTGCATTATACAACTTATTTCCCATTTTATCTAATTTAATAAATGTGTATCAAATCATTTATGGCCATGGTCTTTTATGCGAGGCATATTGCTTCAAAGCATGACAGCTGCTGAGGCTATCTGTATTCAGGGAGATACAGGCAGTCTTCACAAAGCATTAGCAGTTTGTATTCAAATACAGAGTATCTAAGTCCTAAAGCCTCCTTGACTAATTATTCATTTGTTTATGCCTAATGAAATATTTCCAATTCAGGGAGGAATTCTTTGAAAGATGGAACAAATCCATTTAAATTCAGTAACCTTCAAGGACTGGAGTGATGTCCTTGAGTTAGCAAAATCTATGAATTCATATTGCAGTTCTTTGCAAGCAGTATGGCAAGAGTAGTAGCTGTTTCAGTATAATTGTGAGAGCAAGTGCAAACTTTATTGAAAAACTTTTCCTCAGAAAACTTTATCATTTTTTTTTAAAAAAACTAATGTTGGCCATTAAGATTACTTAGTTGTATAAATTTGCAAACTATAATTGCCTGTGTTAAATTGCATTGCTTTACATTTGAGTGTTTGACATTTTCTCCACCACAGAGATACCCAGGTAAAGAGTTTTATTTGGGAGTTGTCTTAATGCTTTATAATAAAGTTCTGCAAGAAGCAAGCCATTTGTGCACATCCTACAAAGGGTGTTTGCACAATCTCCTCATCTCTGTTTCAGTCAGTGCAGCAGCAGCAAAGGGGTCTATGATGATTCGATGTGGCCGATTCAGTGTCGCCAGCAGGGGGCGGATTCGGTGCGGCAGTTTTGACACACGCGATTTATCCACGAGCATCTCGCCACTTAGACAAGTGGCTGCGGACACCCAATGAAGACCCAGTGGGCTGTCAGAGGGCGAAGGATGGAGGTTGTCTCTGCTCCGGAGGCTGAATTGGCAGTGTGGCTGCAGCGAGGAATGGGCCAGAGGGCGAGGAGTGTGCAGAGGTTTCCTGTTGGCTGCTTTTGTTGCTTCTCTGTTTTCTGTTGCGAAGCACACACTTAGACACACACTGTTTTGGTGTGTGAGCTGGGCTGGGGTTCAGGAGGGCTACAGGAGCCCGGCTTGAAAAGTTCAGACAGTCCTCGACTTAGGATGCTTCGCTTAGCAAGTTCAAGCAGTTCTTGACATAAGATGCTTGGCTTGGCGACTGTGTCAAGTGTTGCTAAGTGAAGAACACACTTAGACACTTGGCGTGTGGGGTGTGGTTCAAGAGGGTGAAAGGAGACTGGCTTGAAAAATTCAGGCAGTTCTCAACCTAGGATACTTCACTTAGTGACCGTGTCAAGTGTTGCTAAGCAAAGCACACACTGAGACAAGCACTCTTGGTATGTGTGTGTTGGATGGGGTTCAAGAGGGTGAGAGGAGGCCAACTTGAAAAGTCCAGGCAGTCCTCAACTTAGGATACTTCACTTAGTGACCGTGTCAAGTGTTGCTAAGATATATAATCATTTGGTGTGTAGGGTGCGGTTCAAAATGGTTAGAGGAGGCCGGCTTGAATTTTGGATCCCATGGGAATGCTGCGACGGTTGTAACTGAAAAATGGTCGTAAATGTGAGGCTGGCCCCCACCTCCCAGGAAAGAACGACCCTTCACTCCAATGTGAGTTAGAGAAAAGGTATTTTTACTGGGCAGTTGAGTGCAGCATGGCTAGGCAAGCTGAATACATTCAGCATGGGGTTGCAGAAGGGAAGAGATCTGCCCGGCCCCCAAAAGTTCCCCAGACAATCAATGCAGTGATGGCATTGAATGAGTCATTCAGCTGTAGCTGGGTCCAGCGTCCTTGAGGTGCCGCTGACAGCACATGCCTAGCTCCCATCAGCAATCTGTTAAGGTCCCCAATTAGTTGAGTGTCCAAAGCCGCACTCCTGTCCTCCAGGCAAGGTCCCACCCCACACGTCGCATCGCACTGATTTGAGCCACAGATTTGGTCTCCTGGTTTGACAGCACACAGGCGGGAATTGATTCAGGGCAGCCTTTAATTTAGCTAACCAGATTTAATTCATTGATAATAGCACTGATGATGTTACCTAGTTGGGTCTTTGAAATGTCTGCAAGAAAACAACCATGCTCAGAGAGCACCAAGGAAGCCACAGTCCTTTTCCTCCTCCTCCACTCTGCTAACCCCATTCCCTTCTAACACTGATGATGTTACCTAGTTGGGTCATGAAACAAGAAAATAGACAAGCTCAGAGAGCATCAAGGACCCCCACAGTTCAACCCTGAGCAACAACAACTCTTCATCGATAGCACATTAATTGTACGTTTTGGTCCCACTTGTAATATGTCTGATGCAGTGTTTTATTGATTTTTTTTTCAGTTCTCGAACAAAGAGGCAGCAGAAATTGATTGGAACTTGCTTACAATAAAGTCTCTTTTACACCAATTTCCCTCCCCTGCTAAGAAAGGAATTTAGAGGCAACTAGGAAATTCTGCTCTGAAGGAGATTGGGAAGGGATGCCTTCACAAAGGCTGGGGAATATTTGTTTGCCTTTTCAAATTCAAATATGACTCATCCAGTCCTCTTCAAAGAAACAAAAGACTAAAGAAAGAAAAAAGAGAGGTATTGTATACAGGTCTTTCAAAAACAGCCACAAAGCAGATTCAGATAGGCTAAGTTATTATAAATGAATTAAACCTGGTTAGCTAAATCAAAGGCTGCTGTGGATGAATTCCCACTTGTGGGCCGCCAAACCAGGAGACCAAATCTGTGGCTCAAAGAACCTCAGCCCACACACCAAAAGAGTGTGCATCTTAGCATGTGCTTCGTTTAGCAACACTGACACGATCGCTAAGCCAAGCGTCCTAAGTCAAGGACTGCCTGTAGATTTCAAGCCGGCCTTCTCTCACCCTCTTGAACCCCACCCCACACACCAAAAGAGTGTGTCTAAGTGTGCTTCACTTGGCAACATTGGACACGGTCGCTAAGTCAAGTGCCCTAAGTCGAGAATTGCCTGGACTTTTCAAGCTAGCACCTGTAACTCTCTTGAACCCCAGTCCAGCCTACACACCAAAAGAGTGTGTGTCTAAGTGTGTGCTTTGCAACAGAAAATAAAATCAATGAACAGGAAACCTCTGCCTGCTCCCCACCCTCCAGCCCATTCCCCCGCTGCAGCCACACTGTCAGTTCGGCGTTCAGGGTGGAGCCAACCTCCGTCCTCCACCCTCTGACAGCCCACTAGCTCTCCATTGAGTGCCCGCAACCACTTGTCCAAACTGTGAGATGCTTGTGGAGAAATAGCTTGCACCAAAACAGTCGCACTGAGAAGGCCGCCCCAAGTTTGCGGTGGCCACACTGAATTGGTGCCGTCGAGTTCTCCCATTCTCACAGCAAAGACCCTTCTCTGTGTCTGGTTGGAGAGGACAGAGAAAGAGGTCATTTTATTATTTTCCTACGCTTTTTTTCTTTTTGTAAGGGAATAGAAAAGCAGAAGTAGGAAAATCCAGAGGGAATATAGAAATATCTATATTTCTAGATATTTAATGTGCTATATGCTTACAAAAACAAAAACATTGTTCTGCAAATATATGACTAAACTTGCCACTGATGGCCACTCCCTCTGATTCCTGAGTGCCATAATGATCAAGACAAGTCTGTATTGTTTATATATATATGTGCCAAATACCACTCACTCATTCACTGACTGACTGACTCACCACGAGATCTCTAAAACTATTCGAACTACAAACATGAAATTGAGTACCTACCTTCGTCTTGTCATCTAGGCACTCACTAAGAAAGGATTTTTTAAAATATTAATTTTTATGCGAGTTATTTATGATTAATTGCCAAACACAGACAAGGGAATGACTGCACACATGCTGAATTTCTTCAGAGTCCAGCTGAGTGGCGGAGTTTTTCTCTGCCTCCAAAGTGACTGCGCATGTGCCAAAAAGGAGGTAGAAGAAGTCTGAGGGAGAGATTGGGGGGAGAGAGAAAGAGAGGACTGAGGAGAAACAGGAGGGCAGGAGGAAAGGAAGAGAAGAACGGAAGAGAAGAAAAGAGATGGAAGGAAGAAGAATCGCAAAGCAGAAAAAAATATGTTGAAGGAGGAGAGACACAGAAGGAGAGAGAGAGAGCGAAAGAGGAGAACAGCGAGGGTTGGACTTTTTGAGAAGCAATTAGCGATCAAAGGGAGAGAGGAACAAAGTGGGAGAGAGGAAGGAGGGTGACAGCACAGTGAGGGAAGATGGCTGAGGGAAGAAGTGGGAAGAGAAAGAGCTGAGGAGATAGGAGAATCTGTACTACAGGGGAGATATGAGAGGCACCAGAGCTGATCCAGAGTGAGCTAAATATAATTACTGTAGCGGAGCACGGGTATCAGAAGCTAGCGTTTTATAAAGGGGGCCTATTGGAACTTACAATCCCATTTGCAGGCATTATTTTGGAAGAAAGCTCTCTGGACAGCAAGACCAACAATTTCAATGTAGCTTAATCCTGACACAATTTCTAGGATGATGGAGGATGCTATGGCCTCAGCTGTGTGTTTCGGTCTATCTTGGCTATCATACACTTTGCTATCCTGGTAACTTGAGCATGTACTGGTTTGGCCATTGGTTAGATGCAAAAAAGAAAAGAAAAATAACCTCCAGAATTTATATTATTGCAATCTCAAGAAAATACTCTATTGCTCCAAGATTCTTTGTCATGGTGGGTAAATCATAAAGATCTAATCAAAGGATTAAGTTGCAGCCACTTTTTCCATTGTGCATAGTTAAATAGACCAATGATCAACGATCAGTTGAGGAAATCCTCTCAAATCAGTTCACATTCTTAGCTGTATTCAGAAGAATTCTTTTTTTTTAGTAAAATAATTTTTATTTTTTAAAACAAAAAAATCCCCAGTGTGATTATTTCATTCAACATCAGCCAACTAGGTATACATTTTACATTACTCTATCATCAATACTTATCAATTTTACTAGTACAATTTCACACCTTCTCCTTCCATTTCTTGCCTAACCATTTATAAAAACAATTCCATGTCTTGAAGTGTGCCGATTCTTCTTTATCTTTCAACATCAAGGTCAGTATATCAATTTCTGCACATTCTAAAATTTTTCTAATTATTTCTTCATCTTGTATCATTTCTTCATTCTTTAAATTTTGTGCAAAGCAGTCCTAGGTTCTGTTAATACGTGTACAATCAAATATAAATATTGCTTATTAAAATCTTCTGGTACAACGCCTAACAAAAATAGTTCAGGTTTGAAATTTATTTCTACTTTCATCATTTCTTGTAACCACTTATGTACCCTTTTCCAATATTTTTCAGAAGAACTCTGATGTCCTATGAATCAGTCTTTTAAGACCCAAGTGATCAAAATAGCCATCAACAACATTTTGGTGTTACAGTACATCACAAGCAAAGTGGAATACATAACCAAACACTGTTTAACTGGATAATGCAGCCTTGGGAAACATGCATTAAGTGGAATAACTTTATCATGGCAACCCATGTGCCTGATGCACCGACTTGATAAATCTCAGGACAGTAGAAATGCAACATAAATGAAAGCTGCATCTGATACCAGTGCTGCCTCAACAAATGAGCTCAGTAAAGTATTGTTCGATACACAATTTCTTCAACACAACAAAGGAAGCAAATCTCTCAAGGGAATGGACAGGAAACAAGCCCCTGTGTTATGCTCTTGTCTCTATTCCATTAATAACCAGATGCAAAAACTACACATGCTTTTACATCAGTAAGTATTGCTATGATCAATTTTTATTTCAAAGCTAGTTTTGAGCCTCCACCTTAATAAACCCATTGGTCTGCTGGTGGCAGTTTCGCAGCTCCATTCATGTGGCTGGAGCAATCCTTATACAGGCCGTCCTTGATTTACAACCACAATTGAGCCCAAAATTTCTGTTGTTAAGTGAAACATTTGTTAAATGGATTTTGCCACAGTTGTTAAGTGAACCCTTGCAGCTGATAAGTTAATAACCCGCTTGTTAAATGAATCTGGCTTCCCCGTTGACTTTGCTTGTCAGAAGGCCACAAAAGGGGATCACAAGACCTTGGGACACAGCAACGGTCATAAATAGGAACCAGTTGCCAGGCATCTGAATTTTGATCACATGATCAAAGGTTGCAACTGAAAAACAGTCGTAAGTCACATTTTCAATGCTGTCGTAACTTTGAACAGTCACTAAATGAACTGTTATAAGTCGAAAACTACCTGTACATTTTAGATGTGTGAAGGCATTAGCGCTTTATATCACATTAAGTCCAATAGTTGCAGTATGTTATGCGATTCAGGATCTTGATGGATGTCAGGTTCTGCAGTTCAAACTTAGCAGAACCTTCTGATTGCATCATAACTAGGTAAGGATATTGTATGTGAAGATGAAACCACTTTAAGCAGATGATGCCCAGGGGTCAGCAGGAAGACTCTTATACCTATGTTGGTTTAATTATAGCGTTTCTTTGTAAAGCAATCAAGAAAGGTAATTTTCATAAGGTTGCTGGAGTTTCGTTCATCGTTTTCATTTTAATGCATTTTAATTTAGGCGTTTTGGAGGATATGAAATGACAACAAGAATACTTTAAAAACTAACATACCAACGAGATCAACCCCTTCTAGCAAAAGTGCTACAAATTCCTGTATGTGTGTTTTAGAAAATAATATAGAAAGCAGCAAATTTTAGGAGTAAATTAGCATCTCAAATCTCTAGTTGTGAATAGTTCACATTCAAAATACTATTTAAAAAAAAATCAATAGCAGCAGCTGTAAAGGAAATCATGAATTGGATTGCACTGTGATAAATGGCTCCTGTTGTCAGTATTTCTATAGGAATATTTGATGGCTCTAATTACACTTGGTGATTCAACAATGTGAAATATTGAGTGAAATATCTATGAAATCTTCCATGCCACATTATAACACTAAGAACCCTTGAGAGCTCCCATGATGATTAGAAGCTCAGTGTAGAGATCGAATCCGCCCCCTCCAGTGCTCATCTCCCCAAGCAGTATTTTTTGTTTAGCTCTAATCAAGCCTCAAGTATATCCAGTAGGAAACATGATAGTATGTCAGCACTGATTAATTGCAATAAAATGCAAATAGCTTTGTTACCTTCCCTGGGCTAAGATAAGAAGCCATCTGTTAGTCATAATTACTAATTTTACAGTGAATGTTTTCTTCAATGTAGAAAAGGCACAAGCACAGTGATGAGTAAGAATTTAGAGTAGAGGATATTTCAAAGACCCTTATAGATTCTAAAAATGTTAAGGATAAAAACTATGAAAGTGCAACTTTTCATAAAGGATAAACAGCATTCACAGTTTCAGCACTCCTAGTCAAATTGTGTGTTTTGATGGATCCTTGGGTGAACAAAAGCTGACACAACCATTGGATGCTATAATATGAAATACATCTGTCTGAAAATCTGAGAGTTGTCTGTAGATTCAAAATAAGAAAATTGAATATTGCAGGTGCAGAAGCTTTTATGTCTTTCCAGTCACTACTATGAAACATCTATGGCAGAAATAGCTTCCAAACATTTCCTGAAGCTGATCATAATTATGATGATTAGTTGCCATTAAAGTAGTATCAGCTCTTAGCAGCTGCCTAGATAGACTTTTCCCATGATCTGTCCCTAATTGGTCCTCTTTGGGGCCTCTCCTTGGGCTAAAAAAGCAGAAAGACTGGCATGCAACAAGCCAGTCTGGGATTCTTATCAAGGACTTCAGTGCTAATGAACTAATCCTTGTGCAGCACTCAGTAAAGATTTGCATTTCAAAACCCCAGTGCAAGTAGTTCTCAATTTAACAACCATTTGTTTATTGACCATCTGAAGTTATAACCACACTGAAAAAGTGGCTTACAACTGTTCCTCACACTTATGACTGTCGCAACGTTCCCATGGTCTCATAATAAAAATTTAAGCACCTGGCAATTGGTATGTATTTATTTAGTTTATTAAATTTATATGCTGCCCATCTCACCATCGAAAGCCGTTTAGGATAGTTGCAGCATCCTGGGGCCATGTGATCAGAATGTATAACCTTCTTAGCTGGCTTCTGAAAAGCAAAGTCAATGGGGAAAACCAGATTTACTTAATGACTCATGTTTCACTTAACAACTGCAATGATTCACTTAACAACTGTGACAAAACAACAATAACAATAACAATAATACAGCTTTGACAAATTCTCCATCAGTCAGTTGCAAAAGGCAGCCTTACTGGGAACAGCTTCCATCCTGCGACGGTATCTGTAACACCAACAAACATCCATATCTGCCTATCCCAGGTCCTTGGTAAGGACTCGATAGGTAGACAGAAATGCCAAATTTAGTCTGAACATTTGGCAGACTGTGCGAATAATAATAATAATAGTTCCTCACAGCGACATTGACAGACTCTACCTACCAAGGCAAATAGGTGTGCGTGGAATGCTACAAGTGCATCAGATGGTTGAAGAAAAAAAGATGGTTTTGGAAGAATATCTGAAGGACAATGAAGATGATGCACGGAAGTTAGAATACCAGGAAGACTTACTGACTATTGGAGAGACCAAACTGGCCTACAAGCAAGACCAAATGAAGAACAGAATGGAGGCAAGGGAAGACAAAGCACTACATGGCCAGTACATTAAGAAAATAGCAGGAAAAGCAGATAACAAGAAGACCTGGAAATGGTTAAGAGCAGGAAAGTTGAAGAAAGAGACCGAGAGGCTAATTCTGGCTGCACAAGACCAAGCCTTAAGGACAAATGCATACAAAGCCAAAATCGAAAAGACAGCAACAGACAGTAAGTGTTGCCTATGCAAAGAAGCTGAAGAAACAGTAGACCATCTGGTAAGTTGCTGCAAGAAGATTGCACAGACTGATTACAAGCAGCAACATGACAAAGTAGCTACAATGGTGCATTGGGAGATCTGCAAGAAATATCATTTGCCTGCAAGCAAAAACAAACAAGTAAAATAGACAAAGTCAAAGAAAATGAAGAAGTTAAACTGCTCTGGGATTTTAGAATTCAAACAGGCAGGCATCTATCACATAACACCCTGGATTTAACAATTGTCGATAAGAAAGACAAAAAAGTCTGGATAGTGAATGTGGCAGTGCCTGGAGACAGCATAATAGAAGAGAAAGAGTTGGAGAAGATCACAAAATACCTACAAAAGACCTACAAATAGAAATAGAACAACTCTGGCAAAAGCAAGCAAGGGTAGTCCCAATAGTAATAGGTGCCTTAGGTGCAATCCCAAAACAACTGGAACACCACTTGAACACCATCGGCATTGACAAATTCGCCATCGGTCAGTTGTAAAAGGCAGCTTTATTGGGAACAACTTCCATCCTGCAACGGTATCTGTAACACCATCAAACATCCACATCTGCCTATCCCAGGTCCTTGGTAAGAACCCGATAGGTAGACAAGAATGCCAAATCCAGTCTGAACATCTGGCAGACTGTGCGATGAACCATAATAATAACAACTTTATTGTCATTGTACGAGTATACACAGTATACACATACAACGAAATTCACAAAACACAGATACCAGACCGAACACACACCCTCACATGACAATCCCCAAACGTACCTCACCCACCAAATTCCCCCCTTCCTAAAAACACCCAAGCATTCACACAACAAACCAAGTAATACTATCCAACAGTTCACTGATGGTGGCCCTTCATTGTTAAGTGCAATTATAGTTCCGGAGTAAAAACTATTTAGCAGACGTGTGGTCCGACTTACAATTGCTCTGTATCTTCTGCCAGAAGGCAACAGTTCAAAGAGATTGTAAGCAGGATGGGAAGAATCTCTGAGAATGTCGTGCAACTTCCTCAAGTGGCAAGATGCAAACATGTTATCCAGGGCTGGTAGCTGGAGCCCAGTGATATTCTGGACAGTTTTAATGATTCCCTGTAGAGCTTTTTTATCTGTTGCAGAGCTGCTCCCATACCATGCAAGTATGCCATATGTCAGGACACTCTCAATGGTGCTGCGCTAGTAGGACATGAGTAGATGCTGAGATAGGTTTATCTTCCTCAGCATTCTCAGGAAATACAGCCTCTTCTGGGCTTTCCTCACAAGCATGTTAGCATTCATAGTCCATGAGAGGTCCTCCGAGGTACAAGTGCCCAGAAATTTGAAACGACCGACCTTCTCCACCTCCTCACCATTTATGTACAATGGTAAATGTACCGTACATCTTTCTTCCTCCTGAAATCGATTATAAATTCTTTCATTTTTTTGATGTTAAGTGTAAGACTATTTTCTTTACACTATAGTATCAGCTCTTGTACTTTCTTTCTGTAAGCAGACTCATTGTTCTTATTAATGAGCCCCACCACTGTTGTGTCATCCACAAATTTGATAATTGCATTGGTGTTATACAACGGGGTGCAGTCATGTGTCTACAAAGAATAAAGGAAGGGGCTTAGCACACAACCCCGGGGTGCTCCTGTGCTTAGTATCAGAGTAGAAGAATGGTGAGGCCCCATCCTTACTGACTGTGGCCTATCTGTCGGAAAATCCTTTATCCACAAACAAATCCTCTGAGTATACCCAAACTGGACATTTTAAGAAACAACCTATTGGGTAGAATGGTGTTAAGGGCAGAACTATAATCCACAAATAAACAACCTTGCATACGTTTCCCATTTTTCCAGATGGTTCAATGCAGTATGGACAACAATAGACGTAGCATCAACAGTTGATCTGTTACTCCTATATCCAAATTGGCTTGGGTCCAAAGTAGATAGAAGACTAGCCTTAATATGCTTCCACACCAACCTCTCAAAACATTTCATGACAACTGATGTTAAAGCTACTGGTCTATAATCATTGAGAGATGCCCCTACTGTCTGCTTAGGGACTGGCACTATAATAGATGTCTTCAGGCAGGTAGGGATAGAGCACTGCGACAAGGATAGGTTGAAAATGTCCGTGAAGTCCCCAGCTAGCTCTGCAGTGCAGGCCCTAACAACTCATTCCATGATTCCATCTGGCCCAGCCGCCTTCCGGGTGTCAATATTCTGGAAAGCACGTCTCACATCAGAAACCGGCAATAGAAGTGGTTCTCTGTCGGTGGCAGGTGTTTGTGGGGTTCCATCAACGGCAGGTGTTGGAATGATGGCCGTTCCTGCTTCTACCTCGAAGCGGCTAAAGAATTGATTTAGTTGCTCAGCCAAAGAATCGCCACCTCTAGGCAAACTCTTTCTGTTGCTCTGCCCTGTCATTTGTGCATAAAGTGGCCTTGCTGCCGTCAACATATATAACATCAAAGTTCCAATTTTTCCCAGTCCCCTCCCTGGTTATTTGCCAGTCTCCACTCAGGTGTTAATAAAGTGTTTTGGATATCAAGAATGTATAAAGGTATTTCCAATGTATGTCGGAAGTGTAAAAGTAAAGACGGGACTTTTGATCATTTATGATGGACAAGTGAGAAAGCAAAGAGTTATCAGAATAGGGTTCACAAATTAAAGCAGGAGATTCTTAAAGAGAATATCGAGATGAAACCAAAGACCTTCCTTTTGGACCTGATGGACAAAGACTTGGGAACAAGGGGAAATTAATTCCATCTCTTGCACGCAACAACTCCAGATCCAGCTTTTTTGCCTCTTCGGTAACCATCTAGGCTTTAGTAAAGTATGCCTTTTAGCTCATCGTGGATCAGGAGTCTTTCTTTTCTAGCTGACCAGGTTGGGACGGTTGACAAAAACCCAACTCTGCATTTTGAAGCACTTCCTCCAAGCTCTGAAAGTTTTGGGACTTTCCGAGGCTCTTGTATTTCTCTTGGACGCAGGGAGCCATTCCTTTTGCTGCACTCGTGTTGTTTCATACTTATACAATTAAAGTGTGACTTTTCAGTACATCATTTGCTTCCTGTTTGAAGTTCACCACCACATTCTTATGCTGACTGAGCCCCCACCTCCAGCTTCGTCCAGAAATAACAAGAAGGCCTGAAGAGATCCAGGAGGCCTCCTACAGCAACAGGGATGTCAGCTGTGGAGAAAGCCTGGTTTCTCTCAAAGCCGAAGGCCCATTGTGTGTGTGTGTGTGTCCTTTGAATCTCTGGACCCGCCAACGCAGTAGCTTCCTTTTTTTTCTTCTGTAACCGGCTCCTCCTTTCCTTTCTCAAAGCAAACCAAAAAGACCATTTAAATGTTTAGCCAATGAACGAATTAATACTTGCTGCTGTTGTGTGAGTGGGAAGGGCTTCCCGCATCCAGCCGATGCTTCTGGAGCTCTGTCCACGGTCTGCTGGGAAAGCCACCCGCGGAAGGCTTCCGGGCTGAAAGGGAAGGCTGGAGCGCTTAAGGATGGTGGTAGAAACTGTGACCCACCTATTCGGAGCCGAAGAGTTTGTTCATAGGTTTGTTGTTGCATTTATATGCCACCCGTCTTCCCAATAAGGCAATTCCCGTCAGCTTACATATCATAAAAAAATAAATAGAAAAGGCATTAAAAAATTTAAAACTATGAAAATTAAAAGAATTAATTTGTTCTCTTTCTTCTTACCACACACCTTTATTGCCAGCCTCAAGAGGGAGGGAGGGAGAGAAGGAAGGAAGGAAGGAAGGAAGGAAGGAAGGAAGGAAGGAAGGAAGGAAGGAAGGA
>JANHFO010005928.1:16271-26285 GCA_032468095.1 Pareas carinatus | reverse complement strand
GAAGGGGGGGAATTGGCCACCTGCCATCTCTCTTGATCCTAGGATCCGTCATCAAGATGGGTCCCTGGTGTTGATGGGCCAGGCCTACGAGGGGGACAGGGGAGACGAGGCTGGTGGTCTGGGATGTTCAATAAATGCCTGTCTATCCCGACATGTTTATATAGTATGTTCCTATTTATACTTGTTTTTCTCATATATGCTTGACTAAATAAATAAAATAAAATAAATTGTTTAAGATAGGTTGTTAATATGTGCTTCAAATGTGTTTCGAATGTTTAATCAACATGAAAACTGACATGATTTCATTGGGTGAAAAAGTTCATACTGGCCAACTATCTTGTTGAATTAAATTCCTGTTTTCCAAAGTCTCCCTGGTCTTATTAATGGTTTTTCATGGCTTTTCATCAAGGTGGAAAGAAAAAGAAAACTTTAGCTGATTCATTCAGTTCAATGATTATTGTGGTCTTTCCATCTACTGTCTGCTACCCTTTGGTTTAAAGAGAAATAACGCTGGTTTACATCAAATAATCTTTAACACCAGACAATAGATGAATTTGGCTGCTATAGTCATCCTTCAGTGGTGGTGTCTGCCACCATTTTTCTGTGGTGATCTGCCATTCTCCTGGAGAGGCGGGAGAGGGAGAGAAGGCATATGCATCTTTGCTTGGACTCTCTCTGCTTGGAACGCCTGCGTGGGAATTGGGGGGGGAGGGGCCTCTTCTCAACCATTTTTGCCAGCTTCAAGGCCATTGCGCCCTGAGGATGAACCTGCCTCACACCTCAGTGTTTCTCAAAACATTGTATTGGCATTGCATTGGCTACTGGTGGACTGTGTGTGTGTGTGGATGAACTGTGGGGGGAAGGAGGAGGAATAGCTTAATGCTTCGTGCCTAAATCTCAGATCTCGCCTGACTTTACTGCTACCTGTTGCTCTCAATAAGAGTTTCTCTGATTCAACGCAATCCTAGTATTCCTTGTGGGAGCTGCAGTGGCTCAGTGGTTACAATGCAATATTGCAGGCTAACTCTGCCCACTACCAGGAGTTCAATCCTGATGGGCTCAAGGTTGAGTCACTCTTTCATCCTTTTGAGGTGGGTAAAATGAAGACCTAGTTTGTTGGAGACAGTGTGCTGACATTTGTAAACCACTCAGAGAGTGCTGTAAAGCAATATGGGATGTTACATAAGACTAAAGTGCTAATGGCTATTCTTGGTGCCCCACAGCTCAGAGAACACCAAAGACTTCATAGTTCAATCCTGTCAGGACCACCATTTTCCTATGGTGGCCTGCCATTTCTCTGGGAGGTGGGAGGAGGTTGCACCTGCACCTTTGCTTGGGATTCTTTTGCTTGTAACACTTGCATAGGAATTAGGGAGGGGACCTGTCTTCGGAGATGGGACAGTCCTCTTCCCAGCTGGTCTTCGCCAGCTTCAACGCCATCACGCCCTGAGTGTGAACTTTCCATCTGCCTAGCACCTCAAAGTTCTCAACACATTTTTATGGCATCGTATTGGCTACCGGTAGACTGGTCAGACAGGGTAGACTTGGGGAATGGAAAGAATTGCTTTAGACCAAGGGTGTCAAACTCAATTTCATTGAGGACCGCTGCGGGCCATCCACTGACCACTGCTCCAGCTACCACTGCTCCCCTGCATCTCCTTGGTCACTGGTCCTCCCACAGCCCCCATTGCAACCACTACCCAAGGTGACCACCCCGCTCACCTCCAGGGTGGGCCCATGGATTGGATTGAAGGAGTCTATGGGCTAGATTTGTCCCGTGGGCATTGAATTTGACACCCCTGCTTTATGCTTTGCACGAGAACCTCAGATTCTGCCACCATATTCAGATTCTTCTACTGCTACCTATTTCTCTCAGTAAAAGTTCTTTTGATTCAACTCAATGGATTAAAGAGTCTTACTTTCCTGAGGTGGAGCAGGCCCTTACAAATCCTGAGCTACAAATATTCTATTGGTAATATATGACCCCCTTTGACTGATGGACCCTGAATTATTACCATCACCCACAGAGTGAAGTTTCTATTTGCAGTGATTTTCATACAAAGGCATAACATGTCCCTATTTTATCATGATGACATTAAGAAACCTTTCTTTACTCTTTGATATTATTGTATTTTTATGTAACTGTTTCTATTTATCTTAGGTGTAATTTTGTTGATTGTATTACATTCAATTTTTCTCTTTCTTGTTTTTTTAAATCTTAATTTTTATGTTTTATATGACTATTACATCATTCATTTGCATTGGATTGTTCTGTGTTTTTATTTTTCAGGTTATTGATTATAAATTAAACAAATTATGTAATTGCTTCTAGAGGTTACTAGTTGGGAAGGGCTAGAAACAGTAAATTATCAGAATGTGATAGTTTGACTTCAATGCAGCCAGCATTGGGTGAATGAAAACAGCAGTTATACAAACTGAACTTGTTTAAATATTGTTTAATAATCTCAAAAAACAGAATTAAATGGGAAAGCAAATTTAATACGTGCATTGGTGCTATACATAAGTTTATGCCTGCAGATTATGCTATATTATTTTAAGATTTGTAACCTCTGCCCTCCTAAAAAAAATCAGCAAACCAAAAAAAGCATGGACATATAAGAATTTAATTTTCTACATTAAAATGTTATACATTACTATCATTATGTTAGGAATACATGAAAGGGTTTCCAATGAGAAGAACCTTCCAATGAGATTGTTCTCATTATGAAATCAGTTTGCCAGAATGAATATGTATTTTTTCTACATGAAAGAAGACATTAATTTGATTAAGCAACTGCCCAACAGAAAAATATCTGGTTCAAGGCCACAGGGAGAGATCCAAAGTAGCCCTGGATGATGACTGATTTCTGCCGAGTGATTGTTGGATTTATCTTCAACTAAGAAAATTTTCATTTTTTCTTCTTCTATTTGGTTTGGGCTTCGAAGGTACATGCAGTTGCGCACTTACACTCATCCACATACAAATAGTCATAAATGATGGTCGTGCCATTTGGACATGTCAAGGTTACTTCTTTTTTCTGGGTCTTGAACGGTTGGCAACAATTACATTTATGCTGAAATGTCTTTTCCTTTTGGGAATATCTGTCCAGATGGGGGAAAAAGAAAGTTAGATACTTTTGGTAAAATTTACATGCATTTTTACACTGTTCACTTCAAATATGTCTTGGGAGTTACTGTAGAGTTTAAACAAAAAGTTTGTCAGAATGGTTAAAAATGCAAATGGTCACTCAATCATCAAAACAATCCCATATAATTAATCGGTAAATTGGAATGAGCTCTTGTTTCCAAACACAAATGAAACTGTCCATGCAAATCAAGATAACCATGAGCTTAGTTTCTAAGCCAATATTATATGAATATTACATTATCCAGAAGAGGAATGAATAGGTAAGAGTAGGATAGGAGGCCACTTACATTGAAGAGCTTGGACAAGTTCCTTTACAGTAGGTCATTTCAACAGTTTCGGATACACAGTCATTTTCATGAATTAGAGTTTGATTTGTGTATGGCTTGCAGGTTGGCGCTAAAAGGGAAAGGAAAAAAGGACATATTATACTTTTCATTTAGTCTTATGCACTGCTGTGGCTGCTGACTAAGAAAATAATCTACCATTTGTTTTCTTCCAAGTTATTTTTTGATCTTCTCAATCTCTCCTACAACTTTGGAATTGCACAATGGCTACCCATTCGCATGTTAACCATCTATGACCCCCACTTAGCTTTTCAGTTCAGTTAAGGTATGCCAGATGTTGTCATCTGCTAACTCACTACAAATAATGATGAATGTTACACAAACACACAACACATTCATTTTTCACTCTCAGGAATTCAATAACAGATACCCCTGGAGTATTATTTAAGGGAAGTGTGAAGATGTGCATCATAAACAGACTAGGTTTTGCTGGCCTAGTGGAGAACAGTCCATGAAATGTAAGATATAAACAAAAAGAAATTGAAGAAAAATGTTTAAGAATCTCCAGAGACAATATATCTCTATCAAACTATATATCAGAAGATTCAGTCCTGGACTTGCCCTCTTCAACATTTTGATTCATAAATTTAAATGAAGAGGAAGAGGTAATACTCATCAAATTTACTTAATAAAGACCTTAGGAATTATGGAATTTAAGTTTTTGTTTACTTACTCTCTTTGCATATCTTGCAACAGCCATTTGGAGACAATTCAATTTGATTCTTTGAAACCAAAGAAAGTTTATGTTATTATCTTAATTATTACATCTGGATATACAGTAAAAGTAGATACTTTCTAGAACTGGGTTTTAAATGCACCCTTAGCCTTAAAACTTCACTACCTACATAACAAAATGCTTCAATCTATCATTATTCAATGTATCCAAAGAGGACAATCAAAACAGGAAGTGATGAATTGATTATAAGTTATTACTTATTAATATGCTATTGCTTATAAAGTGGGTAAAATGCATCCTTTATTTCAATAAAAGAACAATTATTTCAGTGAAGAGATACACTTACTAACAGAAGCATTTTATGATTTTTCATTGAGGAACACCACATTTTGTAAAAAACCCTAAAGAACACCAGAGCTCCCCTAGTGGTAAGAATGGCTCCCCTAGTGGTAAGAATGAGAAGAACTCAAAAGTTTCAGTTCAATTCATCCAAGTGTGTGACCTCTACTCTTCTACCAGAAAATAATAGGGATTTCAGAAAATAATACATCTTATAATGTGAATAAGATTGGTACTTAAATAAAACCAACTGATACCTCTGAGTTTCTAAATGTGGAAAGAGTGATAACCCTGCTCATTCAAATATTTTTAGATGAGCAAGTTTTAAAAAACATTTTCATACTGAATATATGAATATTTTCATCCTAAATATATTTTGAGCAGGGTATGAGGGATGGCACATTCCTACATTTAGCCACGACCATTTCTTCTTGCTGAACAAATAAACTGATCCACAACTTTATTGTGTAGGAGGCAACTGTTAGTTATTCAGTGTTTATGAATAAGAATTGTTAGAAATATTCAATAACATTAATTTCAACCTTGAATGATGGATGGCGAACATGACTATTTGATATAGGCCTTTGGTATGAGTTTTTTTTTAGAAACCATATTCATTACATTCAATGAATGTAGACCGTAAATGAAAAAAGAATAAATAAAAAGTGTTAGAAAACTTACAGGACTGCAGTCTGGGTCAAAGACAGGGCACGGTTCTTCAATTTCAACCAAAACTAGTGCATTGTTCTTTGGCTCACATCTGTACTGTTTACAATTACCCATTTTGGTCTGCCCAGGCTGTTTTTCAAAAATTCGGAGAGAGAGTATGAACAAGGACTGTTATTTTAATTGTAAAACTTTATAAAAGAAAATATAAACCAGTGTTCTTAATATGTCTAGATCAATGCTTCTGAACCTCAGGAATTTTAAGATGTATGGACTTCAACTTCCAGAATTTCCCACCCAGCATGGCCTCAGATGCTGTGTAAGAAGAACCTGACTGTTTAGGTATCGCAGCATGGGCGGCACATGTGGTAGTGCCTGGGTGTATTGGGGAGTGACTGGTTTTTTAGCAGTCCTTGCAACATGAGGAGCTGTGCTGGCGCAGTGGCTAGAATGTCATATTGCAGACTAATTCAGTTCCCTGCCAGGAGTTCAACCCTGACCGGTTCAAGGTTGACTCAGCCTTCTATCTTTCCAAGGTCGGTTAAATGAGAACCCATATTGTTGGGGGTAATATACTGACTCTATAAACACTGTAAAGCACTATGAAGCAGTATATAAGTCTAAGTGCTATTGCTATTAGCTGCAGAGTGTACATTGCACTTCCCTCCTTTTTTCTCTAGTTCTGCCACCACCCCAAACAGCATCTCCCACATAGTTCATTAGTTTTTCTCAGGGAGCCACCAATGGTTCTTTGCCTTGCATCCTGCTGCTTGCTTCCTGACTGGGCCTGGCAAATTCCCTTGCCAGATGAGGCCACTGCTCTCACCACATGCATCTCAGAACTGCACCCTGATCCAGCGCCTGGATTCAGGGACCCCCAGCAGGAAGAAAAGAAGACCGCAAACGTCAGCTGTGAGCAGTGGCACTGTGGAGCAGCAGGGGTATGTGGTGCAGTGCAGATCACCCAAAAGGGCAGAAATGAAAGAGAAGATAAGGCAGAAGGAGGTAGAGGAAGTGAAGGCAAGCACGACAGAGCAGAAGAAATGTGAAATTCTCATCTATCCATAGCACTGGCCTGGCCTGATGACTGCAACTGGGTCGATTGGAACTGCTGTTGCTAAATGGTGTAGTCACATGATGTTTTGTCTAATGACCACATCGCTTAGCAAAGGAAGATCTGGTCCCAATTGTGGCCTTACATCGAAGATTACCTGTATTCCATTTAATCCAGCTTTCCTATCTTACCAATTGCTACTGGTCTTGTAGATTGGGGATGATAAAATATAGTCCAATAATATTAGGAGGGAAGCATGCTGAGTTTCATTGATATTTTAATATCTTACAGTATTTGGATACTTCAGTTCTCACCTGCCAGTGCTATGAAGAAAGTAGGCATTACAATACAGCATTACACTTTGAAAAGAAGTTCAGATTAGTTAGCAAAAGTGCAGAATACCCTATTATTTTACTTGAGCACAATACGAATGAGAAGATATTACCTCCATTATCTCAGAAGTGCCATTAATAGTGACGATGCAAGCCACTTGGATACAGCTTCCACAGCATTCACCATGTTTTACTTGGTACTCATAACCCTGTTGGCAGACAGTAAGAATTAATACTGATGCTTACCAATCTATGGAGAGAGAGCGTTCTGTGAAAATTCAGTTAAGCTATATTTACGAAAAAAAGACTTGTTCTTACCTTGGGACAATTCTTGTCGCAGGTAACTGGCTTACATTCCACAAGATTTCTCTTGGTAGCAGGGTCATTAACAAAACTACAGGTGCACGATTCACAGGATTTGCCAGGAACAATCATTCCAGGCTGGAAAAAATGATAGAATATCAGTCTTACCATAAGAAAAACAAAGCATATAACTTTGCAGACTACAGATCAAAAAGCCTGTGAACCAATTCCTGTACTCCAAAAGATGTGAAAGCTTTCTTCAACTTCTCACAAATTGCAGTGATATTCCAAACAGGAGAAGGAAATTATATGGGTTAGTCTAAGCCTATTCAGGAGAGATTAGGAGTTCGGTTCTTCATTTCTAAGGATACAGGGCACAGAATTACACTTAATTCTCACAAGGGTAAAAGCAGCATTTGTGTTTGCTGTAATTAAACCTACACACACGTTTCTTTCATTAAACACGTAAGATGATAAGGAAAGATGGTTCATATTAATTAGGAATCTATATAAGAATATGTCAGTGGATGAGCTGCGCTGAAGCTATGCTCCTGGTCCTTTTCTGTTTTCTTTTTCTTTTTTTTCTTTTATTTGTTAATGTCATATATATTGCATATTAAGTAGGGTGCAGGTTTAAGAGGAGGAGACCTTGGTGCATTCTGAATTGAGTGGTTTTCTTGCAGTTGTTTCATTATCCAAACTAGCACAGACTAACCCTGATGACATTATCTACTTTGGGTAATGAAACACTGGCAAGATAACAACCAAACTCAGTGAGTACCAAACACCCCTCATTTCAAGGAGCTGAGCTATAAATATTCTCCTTTATAGACTTAAAAACCTTTGACCATGCCATTGGAAGTACCATCTTGATATTTGGGGTCCCCCTGATAGATATCCCTCCTTGTGTGCATTCCCTAAAGCTCAAGTCAATGAGCCCTTTCTCTGACAGGGATGATGAAATCCAGAGTACAGTATGGATCTTCATACTGTACTCTGGATTTTTGATTTATAATCAAAAATGAAGAAAACAGCTTTATTCACATTCATGAATAATAAATACTAGTTTCTTTACCTCATAAACTGCTCCATTAACCACACAGACACGGTCTCTTATTTCTGAAAACAGAAAGAACCCAATTATTTAAAGTATGATGGGAAAACATATTCAGATTTTAAAATAATTAAAAAATAATAAGAATGTAATAGAATTAGAATAGAATAGTAGCATTAGAATTAGAATACTTTATTTGATGAAGTGTGATTAGACACACAAGGAAATTATCTCTGGTGCAGAAGCTCTTAGTGTGTATGCCAAGCAACAGAGTAATAATAGTCATAATAATACCAGTAAGAGGCGGTAGTAGAGAAGATGTAAAGGATAATAATAATACTACAGCCATACAACATGAGTAAATGGGCATAAGACAATACTGTGAGGATTAGGTGTTCAGCAGAGTGATGGCACAGGGGGGAAATTGTCCCTATGTCTAGTTGTTTTGACATATAATGCCCTATAGTGACATCCCAAGAGAAGGAACTGAAACAATTTATGTCTAGGATGTGAGAGATCTGTAAATATTTTCTCAGCCCTCTTTCTGGCTTGTGCAGTATTCAGATCCTCAATGGAAGACAGGTTGGTTGTAATTGTTTTTTCTGCAGTCCTAAGTATTCATTGAAGTCTGTACCTATCCTGTTTATTTGCTGTACTAAACCAGACAGTTATAGAAGTACGGATGACAGACTCAATCATTCCTCTGTAGAACTGTATCAACAGCTCCTGGGACAATCTGAACTTTCTAAGTTGACTATATAACACTGACTATTTAATACTATTTAAATATCAGTCATAACTAATTGTAAGAAGATAAGTGAATACTTTATTTTTATTTTTATTTCAATTTATTTATGATTTTTATATCACTTTCCTCCAAGAAGCTTATGGCAGCCAACAATCCTCTGGGATAGATAAGCTACAGATATAACAATGAGTCTGAACCCCTCATGATGGAATCTGGGTTTATCTCCTCTGACTTGGACTCATCAGATTACAATGAATATGTGAATGTGAAATGTCAGTCTCACTGAGCTTTATTTCAGAATTAAGATTTGAACAGAGATTTCACAGTTTTTAATTAGACTTATTAATAATTAGATTAGGTAATTAGGTAAAATATTAAAGTAGGGAATGCTATTTCAGTACAACTTTAAATCTACAGTGACTAGATGATCTGAAATTACGGGATATAGTTACTGAACCCTTGTCATGATCAGATCATTCTCTCCTCCGGCTGAACTTCCTAACCGCCACACCCAGCCACAGGGAAGCGGAACCAGTTAAATGGATGGATCCTGAGAGATTCCAGGTGGAGTTTGGGCCATTTCCTGAGGCTCTGTCTCACGGCTCGGCCGAAGAGCTAACAGCCGCCTAGCATAGGATAACCGGTGATGCACTGGATTGGGTCATGCCTTTGCGGTCTCTGA
Source organism: Pareas carinatus (assembly GCA_032468095.1). Lineage (NCBI taxonomy): Eukaryota > Metazoa > Chordata > Lepidosauria > Squamata > Pareidae > Pareas > Pareas carinatus. Next base: position 16,939 of record JANHFO010005928.1, on the reverse strand, counting down.
CCCAGCGTCAAACTATCTTAGCTCCTTGGTTTTCTGAAGAGCTGAGGGAGATGAAACACCAGAAAAGACACCTAGAGAGTGGTTGGAGGGCCAGCTGCTTTGAATCTGATCGAGTGTTGGTAAGAGCTCATATTAAGACTTACCTTGGTGCGATCAGAGTGGCGAAGCATAATTACTTTACCGCTCTGATCGTGTCTGCAGATAATCGCCCTGCAGCCCTGTTAAGGGTGACCCGCTCCCTGCTCCATCTGGAAGCACGGGGAGGACCCCCTGCAGGGTCGTGCGGAGGATTTTGGGGGTTATCTGCAGGATAAAATCGATCAGATCTGAAGCGACTTGGACTCTGACTGGGTGGGTTCAGACGGGATGACTGAGGCAGGTCTTGAGAGTGTTGTTTGGAGGGAGTTTGACCCTGTGATTCCTGAGGACATAGACAGGATTCTGGGGTGGCTGAACGCAACCACATGTTTATGGGATCCGTGTCCCTCCTGGTTGGTGTTGGCTTCCCGGGAGTTTACACGAGGCTGGCTCCAGGGTATGGGGAATGCTTCATTGAGTGAGGGGCTCTTGCCTGCCGCCTTAAAGGAGGCAGTGGTGAGGCCCCTCTTCAAAAAGCCTTCCCTAGACCCAGCTGTTTTGGATAATTATCATCCAGTCTCCAACCTTCC